>JAODIE010000005.1:4899327-4955201 GCA_027575565.1 Diploeciton nevermanni
AAATTTCCCACAGCCATACTTTTCCTTCTTATCATACTTTATCTATTTCTATTTAGATGAAATATTTTAAATAAAGATTTTTTACATCAAATATGAAAATTCCGGATCATTTAATATTCAAAAATATTTATTGGTGTTTATTGACTTCGTATGGTGTACTCTGTTTGTCGATGAGCAAAATTTGATCTAAAAATATCGAATAGTTTGATGTCAGTCAATTCTCGGTAGAATCAAATATTGACTGATGCACTTGGTCCTTTAATTAGAGGAGACTCGGAATGCCTATTCATACTTAAAAATTGATTGCGTTCAAGGTCATGTTCAATTAAAATTCATTATAAAGTTGTTTCAGATCTGTATCAAACAGGATGCCATTGATTTGGATAATTGGATAATTCAAGTAATTATAATAACTTTATAAATATCAATAATATCTTATTTATTTTAAGTCATATAGACTATTTTCTGTGCTTTATGTTGACTTTGCAGCGATGTCACGCTGTCGAAGAGTGAGAACGCAAATCTGTCGATATTTTAGCTCAGTTCCACTCATAGCACATATACTACTATTATACCTCTCATTTCTAATAGTTATATTTTAATCACAATTTGTTTAACAACACTCAACCAAGAAATTACCTCTCATTGACAGCATGCAAACATACTGAAACACATAACATAATACCATAACATAACATTTGTTTCATAACAGAACAAAACAAATTAAAAACGCAAACTCTCCACACTGCAAAATTAAGCTAGACAATCATATTATTTTGTTGGAATGTGCACTCAATTTGTTTGGCAGCGCTTATTCGGCCAAATTTCGAACCGGTTGTGTTGCACTGTTGATGTTGTTTATTGCGCAGCTCATAAATAGTTGTTTAGCGGTTATTTACGGCCCGTCGTTGGTTCGGATATTAATACGTGGTTGGCAGACAAATACGAAAATGTTTGCATTCACCATTAATTGAAGGGAATGTAGTTTGTTATCCAGCCAACAACGCACTACGGTGTAATTATGAGAATCGAATAACTTTAGGCCAATTTTCTAATGTTTTAGCTTCTATTTGTTTAAAAAATTATGTGAACCTTCGGGTTCTTGTAAACATTTTTTATTTAAAAATTTTGGCGCAAATAAACATAAAACTATGTTTAGTAAGGGAAAAAATCTTATTCTGTTTTATTAAACGTATTATACCACTTTAAAAATAAATTATTATATTATTATGAGACAATTAGTTACTATTTTAACAACCCTTCCATTGTAACAGATTATAATATAAATTATGTTCTTCATTGAAGATAAATCTCTTCGTTATCCACTCTTTTCAATACTATTTGCCACAATGCATTCGAAAATCATTTGATTCATGAAATATTTGCGAGTTACGCGCATGAGTATAGAGCACACAAAACGCAAGTTATCTGCAGCGTCCTGCAATGCTTTATGCGTTATCAGCTCAGCTACTAATTCAACAAAGTGTGCACCAAGTCCCAACCACCCGGACGTTGAGCAAACGCGCATAAATCGTGCAAACGCGGCACGACGGTGAAACAATTTAAAACGGATCGACGCCCGACAACAGCACCCTTTCTATTAAAACGTGTAAACGTAGATGTTAGCTGTAACCTACTATAGTGCTAGCATCACATCTATAATGCATCACAAATGGAAGGTGCACAGTAGTTTATAGGCAACTACTAAGGACTAATTTTATATTAATAGTGGAAATTATTCTTGTATTAAACAAAGGAATAGTGAATATTCAATTGGTTGAGTGATATACTAAAATTTGTGAAACACAGAAAGGGGTGCTTTGCAATTTCCGGTAGTTGCGGTTTGTTTGTGGTTTTACTCAACCGCGTTTACGGTGTAAACGCTCCTGGCTTAGCATCACAAAGATCACAGGATGTGTGCAGCTCATCTGTGTAACATACTCTCATATGTTACATTTGTTATTTTAGTAAGAGTTGAATTAAATATAAATATAATTTTATTGCTAGAGAGATACACAGAGAAGTGACTGTAGGCTACTTGATAAACACTAAAATGGAAATTCAATGTTTATAACTTTAAAAATTATTAAAAATGTCAGAATGGTAGGAAAGAAGCAATAATTGAGGGTTTTCTTAAAATATGTAATTAAATTTTTTAAGCCAAGTTACTTGTTTTGATTGAAGTACCGCAAATTAATAACTATAAACTTATTTATTGATATGTATTTATTCATCATTTTGTGGCATGAATAATTCAAGTGGTTTATGCTGGATACACACAAATTTAACACATTTATTTAAAATGACATCCGCTGCGCCAAACAAAACATACTCGCTGAGGTATGCTCACATTTGCCTCGCTGAAATAGCGCAATCATAAAATTTCAAATTGTAAAATGCACTTTGCATTTCACGCCATGATTCAATGTTCCAATGCGCAGGTAGAACACGTGTACGAGGAACGCACGCTGAAAGTTCCATTACGTTATTGTTTCCATTATTTTTCCACACTCACAAGCTTTCACAAAAAACACTAATGCGTAGGTATACAGTTTCTAAAAGCTGCATTCATTGCACTTACATGTGTTGTGCATGTCCGAAACTCATCACACAAGCGCAATTAATAAAACTATGTCTACCTGACAAATGTGAATTATTTAAAAAATAAAAATTACCCATTACAACCAGATTTATGCGTGGACCTGACAGGGTACTCATTCTCTCTTCGCATTAGTAATATTAGTGGTAGTGCTGCTTTCTCATCCGGTCACGAAACAGGAGATGAATGTATTTGTATATTGTGATTTCGTATTTTCCATTTGGGTTTATTTCCCCGCGGATTTACATTTTTGCGGCGCTTCGCTTTTGTTGATCGCGTCGTTCCCGCCGCCGAAGTTAATCGATGCAGAGCGCAACAGATCAGCGTGCGGCGATGCGTTCGGTTCGATTTTTGCGTTTGCAATTTTACAACCGCATTCTGTACTGTTAGCAATAACAAGATAAACGTGGTTACGTGCGTAGATAGGTTTGTTTTAATAGGAAAAAAGTTGGTATGCTAATTGCAATTTAAAACTGATAAATAATCAAAGCGAAAAGTGTTTCCCTAAAAATGAAAAACTTAAAATAAAACCTATTTGACATGAGTAGTTTTAGTTTAAATTAGTTTTTCTGAAAACTTTTCAGTTTTCCGATTTTCTAGAACTTCCAACTCTGTCTTACGCTGTTTCATCACTTTTATTCCGTTTTTACCTCAAAACTTTACCTCATATTATACTCCACATTTTCAACAGTTTCAACATTCTTATTACTATAATATAAAATAAACAAAACTGTGTTACTTGCCAAGAATACACCATTAACCATCAAAAACATAAGCGTACAACAAATAAATTCTTTCCCGAAAGACATACTTTCTACCGAAATAAACTTGTTAATTTCTCTATATTCTTCCATAAATAAAGTAACAAATTCTAGTTTAGTTCTTGCTTCAAGATACTAAGTACTTTCAACCCTACCGCAGAAAGTTTTGACCTGATTGTCTTCCGGATTGGTGGTGAGAAAACATGAAATATCTCTTAAACGAAAATTCCAAATAAATATCCTAAAACCTAGGAATTTATGAAGCTGCATTCTTAGAGATAATTACAATTAAATTCTATTTAAAGTAAAATTTCTCTAAAACTATTATAATAGCATTTCTCTAGTGTAATTCATTCTTGTATAGATCCAAAAAAAACTTTATTTTCCTTGCAAAAGCGTCATCTTATTCAGATTTTTACACCACACTAATCCACATTCATCTGCATTCGAATTCAGTTAACGAACTGAAGTCGACTCGAGTTTAAGAGCGTGTATTATGAGAGGAAAATAGAAAATAAGAGTTGTCATTACTAGAGAATTACGAGTGTCGCAGTACTCAGCTTAGGATGCAGCCGCCTTATTTGGGAGTTGGAACAGTTACGGACTTTGAGAAAAGGATGCTCCCTACTTGTGGCATGGATGCGAGAGGAGAGGTGAACAGAGAAACATGGAGACAAACACGAGATGCGAGTAACGAGGGAATGACTCGAAAGGACTTGCTTTACTGCGGATTTGCATGATAGCACTTTGTTCACGGTTTATTCCCTCACAATATTCGACAAATTGCATCATTAAATGTGCTTGCAAACTCACGCAATATGTTATTTTCTTAGAATTATAGCGATTTTTTAGAAATATATATTGTTCAAGAGGTAAATCGTACTTTGTGAAACGGTTTAAAATATTTCTGAGTTTTTTAAGGCATAATAAATACTTCACAATAAAATAGAAAATAACAAATAAACACAACTTTAAATTAAAAAATAAGTTGTTTATTTAATAAAGCACACTATGCAATGTATGAATTAAACTAAGACTAAATTAACACTAAATAACACTTGAATTTATCGTGTCATAATAGTGCCAGATGATGATATCTAGTCAAGATTGAGATCTAACAAAATATACAGAAATAAATCCGTTTATAAAGAAACCTACATTGATTAACAATGTTTTATTTTATTTAAATTAACAATTTGTTTGCCCCGCACCGTAGCTCAGTCGGTACGCTGTCTGTCTGTACCAGTAACAACGAGGTGCATGTTCGAAGGACACGGGTTCAGCCCCAATAACTGCTAATAACCCTGGCAGTTAATAAAATATCATGGAATGGAGGTCAAGGATGGTGTCAGTTGCAGTTGTCATGGTTGCAGTACGCTCCAAAATTAACAAAATAAGAATGAGTATGTTATGTTTTATATGTATTACATATAGAATTTCTCAATAAAATTCAGATCAAATCAATGCAACCATTCCGCATTTTGCAGCCGCGCATATTTCCCGAGAGAATTCCAGATTAATTACAAACAATACTTGCAAATGTTTACTATCTGAATCCGTAAATTTACGACTGCATTGCACCAAAAACCGGCAATACTTTTGGGAGAAATAATTAAATTCGTTAGCAATAGCACTCATTTTGCCGATTCATGTTTGTTAACTCATTAGGCATATTAATAGAGTTGGACACGAGTTGCACCGGTAAATACGTATAAATTCCACTCGCACTCTGCTGTAATTAATTAATTTTAATTAACAATTGATGCACGAATGGCTCGTATTTGGAAGTACTTGATATTTGCACCCGCACATTCTAATTGCTATCGTTATATTTATTAGCATTATTTTCAATTCAATTTCAATTATGTTTGCAGAGATAAATAATTGCGTGCGCAATTTTGTATTTTAATAATATATTTTATTGCTGAGCTTTGGAGTTGATTTTCCGCTGGTTTAATGCTTCTGCATAAAGTAAAACTTGCTTTGGCTACACATGAAACAAGATGCTGGATACAACAGAAAAAAAATATTCGCATGGCCAGACAATTATTTGTTCGTTGAGTCCCGATGGAAAATAGAGGAGTGGTGAAAAACGTCGCATCTGCATCGACGAGGATCAATCGCATAAAAAATCGTAATCCTTTTTCTACTCGATAAAGTTTTGTATTAACTTCAATAGTCTCGAACGAAGGCACTGCTAATTTATTAAATTAGAGACGCAAAAAAGCTGAGCACAAAGTAATAAAAAGTATAATGATTCAGCAAATTAAAGGACAAAATATATTTTCAAAGGGAGAAATATAATTAAAACTTGCTTTCTTAGGTTGTAGAAAACCAATATTCAATTGTGTTTTTCAAAATAGTAAAAAATTATAATTTGATTTCATCCTGTTTTTTCTCTCTTGTATGTTAAAACTATTTCAAATCAACATTTTCCAAATTAAACCACAGATTGTAATTGCTTTTTGTTTTCACAAATAAATTCTCAATTTGAGTAAATTTTCATAAAAATTATTTCAAATGGATCAAAGAGATAGGATAAAGAATTTTATATATTTTGATGCAAAAACAAAAACAAGTCGGAAAAAAACCGTCTAACGCCAGTTAGAGTGCAACTCTCGGAATAATAAAGATGAAAATAAAGATAATATTGATCACAAAAGCTGAAGATATAAATTAATGATAAAGATAAAATTATAGACAACGACCGCACACCGTGATATTCTCTTTACAATGGAAAACGCTCGGAAAATGTTGGGTTTGTTTGCAGCAAGGAAATTTGTATAGACAGCCTAGCTAAATGAGCAGCACAAAGAAAGATGGAAGACAATCAAAAGACGATTATGAACCCGTCGGCTTTTCGGTCTTTTCGCCTAATAGCTGCGGGGCGGCGGCGCGGAACACGACAAAAGTGCAAAGGAGTAAATTAAGAATATATGTTTGGCTGTGTGAGAGAAAAACTTTTTAAAACATAATAAATTTAGGTTAATAAAAATCAGAAACGTGGAAGAATTTTCATCAATCCTAAAATATTCTTTGACTTGTCTTTCATTCGAAAACAAGCAAAATAAATTCTCACTCGCATTACGCTTAATTCCCAGTAATTTCGCGTGGCATTATGTGCATTATTCACCATTCTGCATCGTTGTGCACATTTGCAGTCATTGCTCTTCCAATCGACGCGCCCGCACCCTATTGCTCATTCCTCATTCTTACATCTACCCCAAAATGCCAACGCAGAAAGCGACATGCCTGCGTGTCCGATTGTGTTAGAATTAAGCCTTTTGTGTGCAACGCAGCGCTCTTCTTGTTCATTTTACTCAATGCATTTGTTCCAGCGTCAGAGACGGAGGAATAAGAATTAGAATGAAAGAGGTGGGTCGATCTGAAGCAAGTTCCAACCGTTTCCAAGAAGTGTGCGCTTGTACCAGACTCAAATCTGATGCAAACGTTGAGAAAATCGGAGTAGAACTACCCTACGAGTATAGTAAAGATCCTCCAGCAAGCTACAGAGGAATGAGATAATGGCAAAGGAGAGGAGTAGTAAAAACTGAAGATAAGATAAAGACGCCTCATGCATTTATCTACCTCCGGCAGCTGGCACTTAATGCTAAGCTATACCGTGGGAAACCAATAAAAAAGTAATTTGATAAGATACTCTTAGATACTGTTTAGAAATCAGTGAAACGTACCTGATACAAAAAACAATTATTTAATATCTTAATAATTCAATCTAATTTAGAAAGAAACATGTCTGTCAATTTCTTACACATTTTACTATCATTCTTTGTATATTTTTTGTTTGTGTCATAAAAAATAATAAAAACATTACTATTTTTCCTGATAAACATATTTTATCTGTCGTAAAAACTTATCTTTGATAATTTCATCCTTTATACTATCCGAACGTAATCTTTGCTTTTCCAAAGGCGACACGATCCTTCGCTGGCTTTGTGTTAAAAGACGGTCGCAGCTTTTTGTTCTTTTTTGCGTGTGCCTCACGCTCTGAAAGCTCTGTGCGTTTTTGACATTGGACGTTAGTTTATGATATGGCATGCGAAACGTGTATATCGTAGCCTCTTTCGTTATCTTAATGCAACTTTTAGAAAAAATGTTTTTGTCAAACCGTTAAGCTAAATCAATAGTTTGCTAGTTGCCAAACATATCCAAAGTGAAATGAATTTAACGTGTGGAAATTGACAAATGTTGAGAATATTTTAGATACATCATCTCTACTCTTGGATGTGTTGCGAGCTGATGTAATTCAATTTCTATCAAATCTCGAGGGTGACGTTCGAAAATGCTTCATATCTTTACTAAATTACCGACTCAGCAAATTCTCAGACGTCGTCGATCGCAAATTAAATTTATAACCATTACAGGCATGTGATTAATTTCTAACTAAATGAACAGATGCAAACTTGCTCAGGATTGCCATTTAGTGCTAAGATGTGCTAGATAATGCTAATAAACTTCAGCAAGAAACTATAATTGTGTTTTACCAATTTTTACTAATGATTGCTAGATTTAAAGGTGATGAAATTTATTTTTCTTTTCATTCTAGTACCACCTTCTTCATACAAACACTTCACTATTTCCTAATTGCAGAATGGTCTTGTCAAGATAGCTCCACTGACCTATTAAACTGAACGCTTAATTATTCACAATCGCCGACGATACTACCACAAGCTGCTGCAGCAACTATGGCAACATCAAAATACCATCTCCACATCATGATGAATTAAGTAGAGCATCGTCGCATGTCAAATGATAAATTGACTCCCAGTCACTCCCTGAACACTTACCAGCCCCCAAAAAACCTTTTCAGCGTGCCTGCAAGAACCACACGTTGTTTTGCCTTCAACTATTCCCGCGTACAACTCTTCACCTTCCAGCACTTCTTATCTTCATGAAGATGGCGCTATGCTACACGTTGAGTAAATAATATGGATTAAAACCCAGCATGCGATAATTAATTATGCGCCTAACCGTTTTTGCGCTCGCGCGAATCGGGATTGCCTCATGCCGTGGTTCTCTATCCTGTTTGAATGTGGCCGCAATTCAACCATGTGTGTGCGCCTACATAATCCGCACATGCCGCTCCTGAGAAGACCAGGAACAATGCGCGGTGTGAGCCCGTCAGCGAGATATTAAGCTGCACGTTGTGAGCCCAACAATGCTCCAGGGAGGCGGCTGGAGAGGTGGCTAGTCAGCAAGCTTCGGTTCATGAGGGCACTGGCCCACCGCTTTACACGCTGAACAGATGGCGACATTGTAATTAATGAGTGCGCTTTGCGTGACGCCGGCGTGTCACCGACGATGACTGGGCTCATGAATTGATTAATACATACCATCAACTCATACGTATGAATGGACAGACACGGGCAGGCAAGATTTGGAGACTCATCCGTAAAATTCTACTTGTCAGCATGCAAATCAGAAGAAGACTTTCAACAAGATGACTTATAAAAGTTTGATGATTAGAAAGAAACCTATTGAAAAATTAGTTCCATATATAACCTAAAAACTCAGGACAATTTTTAAGATTCTAATTCTTATTTGTTTCAGAGTATTGTTGAGTGTGGTTGCGAAGTGTTTAAGATTTATTATGTTGATAAAACTTTACTATAACACTTACTTTAATTCACTTGGTATAACGTTTCATCAGAAAACAACATGCCAAAAAGTTTCATCAACATAACGAATTTTATTTGTTTATTAACGCTAATAGATCAATCAGAAACTTTTCCAAACTAGGCCAACTTGATAATTTTATAAACTTTATAATTATGAGTTTTTTTTTTTACTTTTTTTTTCTAGGTTATATCTAAAAAAGAACCATTTGAAGCTCAACTTATTGTATATTTCCACGTGTTTTCAGGTACATTACATTTACTGAACATGTAGCATCAATAAATACGTCGGTATCGGTGATACAAGGACGTGCAACGCGTTTTCCACGCGTAAGCAAAATTTCCCGGTAGCCAACGGCGCGCAGCAAACGTGATAAACTATAAATTTTCCCCAGGAGACAAAAATCAAAAATGCATAAGTTATTAGTTTGTGCGCCGGTCCATTAATACTTCAGTTGTTCGTCCTGTATTTCACGACATTACACTACTGTATTCTTTGTCCCGGGAGTGGCAGTAAAAATGTGACAAAAGATTTACGACAATGCGCGCATTATAGCCTAAAATATTTAAGCCAGATATTAGTGAAAGCTGCTCATATGAGGAGACATAAAATTTTCGTAGTTTACGTGAAAGCGCGCAATGACACATGTTTTATGATATAGCATAATATTTATTAAAATTTCATAGATTTTTGTCTCACATCAAACATGCTTAACATAGGCAACCCAAAATACAAAACATAAATTACTTTAGATTTCATTTAATAGCTAACAATTTATTATATGTGGATAATTAACAATCTATTTTTTAAATTCAATTTAAAATTGTACTTGCATTGAATATATATATATATATATATATATATATATAAAAGTAATGATCTATTATCCATTACTTTCCAGTATTTCCATTATTTGAAACTCTTGTCACCACATAGCACAAAGCAGTTAACGTACGTGTTTTCCCGCAGTTTTTCTTCTATTTTGTTTTGCTTACACAGTATTTACTGGTGTTAATATTTTTCTGCTTCGTTAGCCACTGACTAGATGACTATTTCAAATAAAGAATTAAAATAAGACTTCAGTACTATAAATAGATACCAATGCTTCCTTAATAGATTCAATTTCACTAACGCATAGAAGTATTTATGTTTAACACTAATTTGTGAAAGGAGAAACCGGAAACGCAATTTCCGATCGTTAATTTTTAATAAACCATGAACTATACGAGGAAAACTATTGACAGTAACCCAATAAATAGTCAATAAAAACATTAAGGAAAACACATTAAAGCTTCAAATAGAGAATTGGACCATAAAAAAAACAATGATTTACCCTCAGCAATAATTTGTGTGCAAATATCCGATCATTATAGAACAACTAAAAGCATTTCTGTTATGGAAATTAATTTTTACTGTCGTCCTAGTAACAAAACAATGGTATTTTGTTTTAATTTAATGAGGCGCAAACTAGCGACACGTCTTTGCGAGATGCTACCGAGTAAAACATTGCAACGACAATATTATACCAGCCACAATACACAACGCACTTTGTCGCAGCTTTACGACTCGCGCAGGCTTTTGTCACGCCGCCATTTGCAAGGCGGTTAGCACCTTGTAGGCGCGTTAAATAATACGTTACGGGGTCGTAATGGTGGCATGCTAGACCCCATAATAAGACACAAACCACCATCATCGTTGACACTGTAGTCTTATTCCGTCGTTTCGCATTATACACGTCTTATATATTTTCGGAGGACAATAACGAGGATGCCATAAACACAAAAATAACAGGTATAGAAATACTCTATAATTACACGCATAGTTTTGGGGAGTTTGCTAAAACTTGCGGACAAGCAAGCAAGCCAACAATGTGGGAGTTACTGTAGTTGAAGGTGAGGAATGTTAAATTACTGGTGTGCATCCAGGGAAGATGTTTCGCTACGTTGGGTGACAAAGACGAGTAATAGTCTTTGCATGAGAAGGTAACAGCACCCAACAAGCGGAAGAAATAAATCACCCTGAAGTATGTTGCCATTAACCCTTTCCAAGACTTCAGAAAAGGTGGAAAGTTGCTTGAACTATTTGCTAATTCACATCTACATAGATTAAATGTGATTGCAAACACATTTGAATTCACATAGTACTATTTCTTTTTTAAATTATGACATCTTTGTTGACGCCAAACAATAAACAAACCCGCAGATTGATGGTCATCAACTTGATGGATGACATTTAATGGCTAAATTGATTTGTAGCCCGCCAGATCATTCAGCCACAACGTGGAACCGATCAATAAATTCCCTCTCGGCATAACCTACAAATCAACAGTATTACAAAGCTTACATTGTATTCCGGAGCTTCGAAGACTTGCAAATGAAACTCTGAATTACACACAATACATTTGAAATTTTACCTCTTATAAACATGTCTTTTATTATTAAAATAAAAAATACATATTATGTTGTTTTGTAGAATATTTTTATTTTAAATAAAACATATAGATTCTGAGTGTTAATAGTCAGAGGTGATAAGTGAGCAATTAGAAGAGATAAAGAATTTAATCGACATGTGTGCTTGATGCCAGTTTGTCAAGTAAAAACAATGTAATGAGCTCAACGTAAGAGAAAATTAGGAAACATAATTTTTGTTATTTATTATCATAGAAGATTAGAAACTACCCAGTCCTAACATGTCACAAAGTACACAAGGCATTTCCAAATGTGTTTATGCAAATAAAATTCACATTCTTATTGCGGTGTTATTTAAGCCACATGAATTTCCACTCTAACGATATGTTCCTAACATTTTCCGACACGTGCCAGATACTCTCCCTACTCATATTAAACTCAAGTCATCCAAACTACTCAAACTAAATCTAGAGTATTACAAAGTTTACTAAAGAATTTATCTTCTACCATTCAATCCTTCCGCACTAAGAAAACTGCAGTTTGTTTAACTTGTTAGACGTCACCTTAAAAGTGTTTTCTTTCAATATCTTAATAATTGTTGGATTAAAACAGTTTTGTTGACATGAAACACATACTGGGAATATATTACAAGACCCTAACTGTTTAAAGTACTTATGACATAATAAAATATTCTGCATCCTGCTGTATGCCACTTTTTATGTCTTCTAGCGTGCATTTAATATTATACCATATTATCAACAGCTTATTTTGTTGTTCTTTAACGACGCCCGTTGCACGGCATCCACGCAAAGAAAATTTCATTTTGTATCCGCCTCGGTTTAAATGCAAATGCAATTGCACTTTTCGTAATTAACTGCGTGAGTATGTCAGCATTCTGGTCTTTTTGCAGTATTTCTTAGGTTCTTTCTCGACGTTAAGGAATTTCAACTCGAACTGCGTCAGCACTGGAATGCGCTTAATTTTCATTGATTTCACATTAAGATTGCATATTATTGCATAAATGGCGCTTTAATTTAATTGAATTGCTAATAAATATATACTTAATGACATTGGACCTAGAATGTAATTTGTTTCAATCTACGTTAGAAATAAATATAATTTGCTTTAAAACAATAGGTGCTAATATGCAAAAACCACCAAAAGTTAATTAGTTTTTGTGAATTCATGAATCTAAAATGACTCAACAAAAGCTGAATTTATAAATTGACTTTATTATAGGGTTGATATAGTGACACCACAGATGCAATCGTAATTTATACACTTACAGCAAAAGCTGCTTTGTAAATAAGATTTCAAATACCTCGCAGAAAACCGCTGCTCAAGTCATTATTAAGCATGATTAATAACTCCGCGATCGATGTTGTTTACATAAGAAATATGACGAACTAACATAACCCCAATAACCAAGATAAAAACTAGTATTTAGCACGCTGGAGACCTGTGGAACCATGTGATTCCACAGAGGTTTGCGCTACGCGGCGGCTTTTCTCTCTCTTCTACCCGACGACGCGACTCTGCGAGCTGCGTGCGCAGTCGGGTGAGAGAGACAGCGTATACACGCGCGTGCAAACTCACGTAGTCTTGCAGGTTCCTAACGTTGCAATGGTAAAATATAAAGTAGCAAGTGTACGAAATAAATAATTTATATCTACTGATTATTGAAACTATTGCTTATTCTAGTTGTTAAACATTTGTTTTAATAATTAAAGCACCGTTTATAATTGCAGTTTGCTCTGAGTTGCAGGTATACGTCACGTCTTTGGTGCTTTAAGACACAAGCGTAATATATTTTGTTTCACACGACTTAGCAACTAGTGAAATATTTGCGCCTTCGTACGATGTCGCCAGCTTAAGGCGACAAGCCGCAGAACAAACACTTCAAACTCTAGCGGAGGCGGCGACGTAATTCGTATTATTTGTTGGAAAAGTCTGCTTCCAACGACACTACGTGCGTGCTCAACGCCGTACTAATTCGACCTAATTTAATCATTAAGACCCAAAACTCTTCAAAGTTGTAATAAGAAAGTACAAGAGTTTGTTGTTGTTGACGCACAGCTTATAAAATTTAATAAAAAGCGTTAGAAAACATTTTCAATGTAAATTATACAAAACAGCGACGTTAAAGCCATGCAAAGAAAGTAACACTTAATTTTTTTATCGTGGAATTATTAGTAGTAGAAGTACGCCAATGACAGTAATCCCGAGCCATTTCCAACGCAACTACTTTCATAAAAAAAAAATAATAATTGCAACCTCCAGATTTTCAAATTATCGCTAATAATGTACTAAGTTGACTTTTCCTATAACGGAGAGAAAAACAGCAAAGATAAAAACCAATGTAAAATTAATTTCCATAATATTAAAACGCAATTAGTTTACAGATATTGAACCTAAAATAAACGGTGTAGTGAATAAAATAAATTTATGTTTAATTAAGTTTGCGAAGGAGAAAATAAGTAAAAAAAAGTGTTTGTACTATATGAGAAACAACACTCGACTAATGCCCTAACCTCAATTCACACACGTTTTTAAAGCCTTTATTCAATTTGTCATATTGTGTAAAATGTACTCAATTGTACTCAACTGTATGTACTCAACTCAATTTAGAGCAGACATTCTCAACCGACTAAGCTGAAATTTTGTATACACTTTCAGTTTGAATTACAATGCACAACTAACTATTGATGTGCTTAAAATTTAAAATATCAAAATTTCTAACTAATTGCAAACTAGTCAGTTTTACAATAGTGAAGTAAATTTTTTGCTGTTATTTTTGAAGTGTACTGTAACCATGCTAAATATCAACGCCGTACTTGACCTTCATTTAATTATGCTGCATTAATTACTGAAATTGTTAGCATTTATTAAAGACATGAATTTAGTAAGAATATATATTATATTGAATGTACCTTCAGCAGAATTTAAACTTACACACAGGCTTACCGACTGAGCTACGGAGCGGTACGCTTTTACTTAAATCTAACAAAAGGAATAGAAGTTTGTCACAAAATTTAAGTCCTAAAATTGACTTATTTAAAAAAAACTTAAAATGATCAAATTATCGTTGTTTTTTGTTAAGTAAATCTCTTAACAAGCTTTTTTCTTTTTGGCGCATTTGCGCCAAAAAAAGCTTTTTTTTAATATTTATTTATTTTTATACTCGTAGCGGAAATAAGAATAACGACGCATTACAGATTAGCCATTCCGCAACCTCCACTATTCCACTTACGTCTAAATTATTTATTTAGTAATTCGTTGATTATAAGGGTTTAAGCACTAACTGTGGCTAATACAAACCCAGGATATGTTGATAAATTACGATGGTTATATGTTAAGCCTACGAATTTATGTAAACGCCGGTAACAAACACGCGAAACGTGCTCGCGGTTAAGTTGGCGTGCGCGCAAATTAATTTCGCGTACCAGCGATTCATACATTTGTATAAGCACTCATTGCGTACGTTATTTTGTCGGATCACGGTACATTGCACATATTAACGCAAAACACTACGTTGCACTCACATTAGAGTGCACCTCTCACATTTCTACATTTTCTACAAAACACAAGTTTGTATTATTAATAAACATAATTACTATAAGCACCAATTACTCTATCAATTAACGAATAGAATTTGATGATTGTGCAAATGGTGCATAGACATGAAACATGCAAAACTAACGTGTTAGGGAAGATTAACAAGTGTACTATAATTTGTTATCTTTATTTTTATATATGGAGCGTGTTGCAGCCATGCCGGAGTCTGACACCGTACTCGACTTCCATTCCATAATACTGCATCAACTACCAGAGTTATTAGCAGTTGTGTTATTGCGTGTATATACGCTATCACTGCTTCAGTCAGACAACTCACCGACTATCTACGGAGCAGAGCAATATATTATCCTCATTAATCTCAATTCTTTGCACCCAATTTTCGAGTATAGAGCGTCGCAGTGTGTGTCTTGCGAGCGTACTGCAACCACATCGCACATAGGCTGATATCGTATTTCAAGCTACCACCGTTCTTCTGCTCGGCAGGATGCAGACTCTCACCTTAGTTCCAAACTACTCACTGCCAACAACAGAATTGTTAGCGGAAACCAAACCCGCGACCTACTGACTCGTAAGACATCGCGCTACTAGGTGTACTACTGAGGCAGTCGTAATATATTGTAATTTTTTAAAAATTTGTGATGGTATTGCCTTGGTAGAATTCTATTAAATTTGTGGGTGTAAAATAAATAATTGTATTGTTGTTAAATATTTATTGATTTGGCCGGCGATTGACATTTATTTTGGAATATAAATCTGAAAATATGAATACACAATTTAGAATGTAAAAATTACAATGCCAAACCGACAAATAAATTGGATTTCAATAAATATTTCATTTCTATTGTATTGTTGTTTTTTTGTTTGTGACTGAAAAATGGTATTTTGAGTAAGTTTATAGATTTGAGTAGTTAATATTAAACAATTAAAATAACAAATCATCAACCTGTCACAAGATAGGATTTGACAAATTGCAATCTACGTCTTGATGAATGGTTGTTGACTTAATCAACACAATCTAGTAGTCATAAATCATACTATAATCTTAATCAATGGATTATATTTGCAAGTATAAATAATTCAAATTAAGTAAACCTAAATAACTAAACAGTTAACGCGTCTATAACATTAAGCCACATTATTATTCTTGCTTTATCATCAGATGCAATATTTTCAGTTGTCAGCTGCAAATAACACGCTGACATCTTTCCAACAAACTCCTTCGTCTACTGTCAAAATACCGACATTCTATAAGGCATACGGATCTCTCCAAATCTCAACACAAATCATAAGGGAAGACCAACATTTACTTCTCAGATTTTACATTGAGGGTATAGGAAAATCACCAATAAAGCACCAATAAATTCTTGTCAGTAATTTTGTTTTAGATATGATTACCGCAAAAATACTGTATATAATTAGGCCTATAATTGGCTGTCTAAACATTGTTAATGCAAATATAATAGTAATCCAAATTGTGTGCATGTTAATGACATATAATAAGCTTATTGAACATTATTGCAACCACACTATTGATAGCAGTGGCCTCAACACCACAATAATATTTCCGTAAATCGATACTATATTAATACATTTAATACTTGTGTTGAAATTATAACCTGCCATAAAATTGCAGTTAAAAATCTCTTCGCTTTGCTGTGTTTATTCAAAGGCAGCAAAACTCCATCTATCTTCAGCCACCTGTCATTTGAATAATCCCATTTTCGAATAATCCGAGCTACACACTTGGCAGCATGTCATAAAAGTGAATACGAATTGCATCATAAATCGCATTCATAACTTCGTAATCTTCAGGCTTTGATTTAATATTCCCGCTTGTTACTGCGCGTCGGAAATGCATTTCGCTTCTTTGCCAAACAAACTTTGCAACGCAGTCAACATGAATAGTTGAGACAGAGATCAAGCGTGCGCAGCAAAGTAGTCTAAAGAGAATCTTTGTGCGTGCCATTTGCATTAATTATGCAAGCGAGGCGCACGTCTCCGAGTGCATCTTGGTATTTTTCTCATGTACGAAACCAGCACGCATCTAAACGGTACGTGCCGAGAAGAAATTTATCGAAATGGCAAAAGTTTAAAATGTAGTCGGAAGGATTAGTTACATATTTGCGATGTAACTCCAATCTTGGATAGAAACAAACAAGTCAACAGAGACACAATTAAAGACTTATGTAGCGTTCAAGACAAACTACCTTGGTTCTGTCTGCAAGATGGCGGGTTAGGGTGGAGTACAGTGACAAGTAGGGATGGAAATAGAATTAACGTGGAAGAATAAAGAAAAACTACAGCATCTACTTGGTATAAAGCCGAGATAATTTAATATAGTTTTCCATTGTGTTTTAAACTTTAAATGGAAAAATTTATTTATAACTTAAAGTGTAGAAAGTACCTCGTAATGCAATATGGAAATTTAATGTGAAAATAATATCACATTAAATTACTTCTTATATGTCCATAATTTTAAAGTTTATCTTCAGAAACTTTGCAAACCATCCCAAAAGTTGGTCTTTTTCCGGTTGGAATGTGTCGAGTGTCGGCGCTGCCAACGTTTTATTAATTAATTAGTTTGGTAGTAAAGTGTTAATTAATTGACCAAACTTGTTTTTGCCCGCGCGGTCCTGCATTCAGTCTTGGTGGGCGGTTAGTTTCGGGAAGAAATTTAATTTAATTCCGCCGGAGACGGCATGAACGTGAGCAACAGCATAAGTTTGAAACTTTTCAGTTTTAGTTTTTATCTCTGCCAAGCGCGAAATAATTAATTTCAACAAGTGAGACACAATAGTTCCAGTTAATATGAGTTCTGTCTCAAATAATATCCAATTACTTTTGATCAAATAAATTTCATGTTTGTGAGCTTAATATTAAACTTTAACAAGCCAGAATTTTATTCTTATGACATAATTACTAAATTAAACATCCCAACATTTTGGCTTCACCTCACGTTGGTTGTTTGCATGCTATTGTAGTGCGTTGGGGGGCGGCGCATGGCCAACGATGAGCTCGACAATAACCGGTGAGGAACTCGTGCGGCGGTCGGTAATTACGGTTGTAAATTTTAATTACCCCTCGGGGGACACCTGCAACAAGTATTCAAACACACCGCGTCGACTCCGCCGCCTCCGCGGACACTACGCTGAGGACTATCGCAAACATTAGGCGATTACATAGCCGCCTCAAGCACAGTCACATGTTACAGACCAAGTTCATGCTGGCATAAATTGCACATTATGCAAATTGTACATTTAAATTATTTGTTCAAATATTGTGATATCATTTGAAGTTCAACTAAATCAATTATAAGCAATGTATTTATGTATGTAGGAATTTAGAAGAATAAAATATAAATAACAATGTTGTTTATAGGTGTTTTGTTTATTTCCGGTAGCAACGTTTTACTTTCCGTAATTAAACAAGCTTAATTACAAAATATTTACTCTGCAATTACTCTTCTTGTTTGTTATCTTTTTCCTTCTCAACCTAGGTAAAAGGTTCATACCACCCATATGTAAATTAACATGCATTAAAATACAAAAAGTAATTAGTAAATGTCCCACATGCACGAGGTTCGCTCACATCGGATGAGGCGTCGGAGGCGGCAGCACGTGTCTCGCGATTTATGCGATTTCGAGGCGTGTCGACGCCGCCGCACGATGCAATCTTATCAAAAAAGTAGATTTCTGGTTACCAACATCACGCCAGTAACTTGCACGTGTCATGTCACGTTATGCTGCCTCCAGCTCTCGCAATAAATGACAAATTTTTTACATTGTTAACACGCGTCGTACATTATTTACAAACTATCTCAATCAGTATCTTTGTAAATAATTAGATTTAAAAAACCCAAACGCAACAATATTTAGTTGTGTTGATTATATCAGATTATGTAGTCAGCTTGGTGATATTATTGCAATTTTACAGGAATACAAAATTGGGTTGTGCATTCAATGCGCTACAATAAAAATAATCGTAAAGGTGGGAATTATAGCTAAATATCGCTCAAATAATGGAGGATATCGCTGGGGAGCGGCGCGCGCTCAAACAAACGCGTTGGTTAATGCCTGAAGCGTGCAATGCGCCGATATAATATTTTTACAAGTGCATGCGCTTCGCGTTTGTAATAACAATAATATCCTATCATTCCGCTATCACGCGTATTGACTAACCATTCGATGCATTTTCCTCAGAGATTCCAAACCAATGGCTATTTTTATTGTGTCATTAAAACTAGCCGAGTAATGTGGAATTAATGTGTTCTCACCAGCAGACAGATTGAAAATTAAATTGGCGAGGAAAAAGTGGATACAAAATATTACAATTTTAATTGAGAATTGATGAGAAAACATCAATGCTGGCAGGAAACTTTATGTCAAAACACAGAAGGAGTTTCCAATTTTAAATTTATTAAGTACTACAACTTAATAAATTGCAGCAAATCAAGTTCTGAAATAAAAGGAGAAGGTTTAAGAGGATTTATTTCGGAAATTTGTCTATTGTTTGTTAATTGCCTTGCTGTAATTAAAGATGATAGACCTTAACTTCAACACAATACAGATTTAACTTAGTTGAAATTTACCTGAAATATACTCTACTAAACCGGAGTTTCTGTTCTTCCGGGCGAAGATTAAGTGCATTACGATGAATAAATCTAACGCATTAAATAAAATTCTTATTCAAGTATTTCTTATTTTCTTTTTGTTTTATGCATGAATATTTTATTAGTGTAAAAAGTGATGACTTATTATTTAGGGACAAAAAAATTATTAATTTTTACATAAAAATAATCTTACTTTGACAAGATTGAAAAATAATTCATGCTAAATAAAATTCAATTTGATTTTGATCTCAATTCCTGTGCAATTATGCAATTTCCAAATCAAATATTGGTCACTATTTACTTTATATTTTAAAGCGGCTTCCAATTCACATCCCAAGCATTATTTATATTCTACTGCTGATGTGCAACTTTTAATCTCGCAACCTATTTATTTATCTACCTACAGTGATTGTTGAACTAGAATTGAATTATGCTCGCAATTATTTTCACCTCCAACAAATACAATATGCGTGCAGCCGAAGTAACATTTTTGATTATTTTTGATTAGTCACAAAAATAGTGGCCTTCGTAACACTGTTCGTTTATTGCACACTGTGCTACATTTGCATAATGCAATTTTCCAACCGACAACACAATTCCGCTATGCCTATGTATAAATATAATTGTGAAAATTGAAATATAAAACTGTGAAATATTGATATGAAATGCAAACAAACGTTCAAGTGCATATGGAAAATGGCTAATTTATAAAATCAGTTGTGCCATTAGTTATTATTTAATTTATTACACATCTGTATTAAGTTCCAAACTACTCTGCGGAAAGTTTCGTGCAAATAACGAAAAAGTTCTATCTCCGTAGTTGGAAATATTTCATTGGATCATTTTTAATATAGATCTGTTAGATTACTTTCGGAAGTAAATGCAATTTGACAACATAATGCACTAGCTTATTCGCTCGTCCTTTCAGTAGAGATTGTTGGAGTCATCATGGGAATTCGCTACAAACAGCAATAAATCTACATTACTCGACATAAAACACTCTAAACGGCAAAACTAGCAAACTACCAACAGACGATAAGTAGCTAGTTGCCGATATAACAATAATCATTTGTTTTACCCGTAGAAAACAAATAACACCCTTAAAAATATCTCTGCATCTGCAATAATTGCAGTTAAAATTCAATTAATACGAAAAAAAATCCTTTGTTTTGATTTTCAATTCATTAAAATGTCCTCTTAATTTGCATGAATATAAAACCACCTTTGCATTTTTATTCTCCATTCTACCCAAATCCAGGCTACTCAAAAAAGATCAGGGCCAGCGCAACAGTGTTAATTATCACCAACTCGAGGAGATAATAACGTCGAGGTTAAGAATAGATGACATGCAAATATATGCGCATAAAGGGTGCCCAAAGCGGCCAAAGAACAGATCAAATTAGATTCCAAAGAGCATACAATGGATGCAACCATACAATACGTGCTGCTTTGGAATCTACTACACTGTTTATAACAAGGGTATTAATAGAATTATTAATGATAGAAACGATTTAAAAATTAAACTGTATCTTCACACGAGAATCTCAGTACTCTTGAGTAAATTTCGTCTTGGATAGAAGAAGACAATTTAGTTTCTTTGTTTATTTCTCTCAACACGTTGTATTATTAGTAAGCTATGACTAGATTGGTGAAGCAGGTCCCTACCTGGGACAACACCATTATACGTTGTTTCCGAAGCTCGGAGCTTTACCTAGGCAGCTATAATATAGAAAGGATAAATTCTGTTCTATTCTGTCTATTCCCAGTTATCCGGAGTTACCACAACATAGATTTGTATGCATTACAAGCAAGAAAGTAGAGGTACTAGCAAAAAAAAAGTTCGACGCAATCAAAGATAAACACCATTGACATCTAAATGTTGACGTAAGATTGATAATCATTCCTAAAATCTAAAACCGCTACCAAGAAAATAATTAATATTAATTAATTTAAATAATGAAACAACGGAAAATACATAATTACTTTATCATTATTAGGTAATCATATGATAACGGACTCTTCACTTGCGTTTCAATTACAACCTTGTATTTCGATTCCGCCGCTCGTATTATTCATAAATAATTCCATTGTAATTAAGCGATAAATTCATTTGCGTCGAATGGAAATGTGGTTGGCGAAAAGGTCGTCTAATGGCGGCCCGACCGCCCTCACGCGCGGTTGAATGTAAATCCTGACGCAGGTAAAGCAGGTTAAAAAATGTACGACCTAGAATGTGGTTTTTTCCAATGAGAATATAGAATCTGCGTTAGGTCGAAAATGCCGAAGCACCGAAAGTATTAACATAAATTTTAATAAATCTGCCTAAGATGCCCATCTTACACAAATGTAATCAACCTTTATAAAACCTGAGAAAGCCTTGAGAAAGAAGCACTAAAAGCGTTTCAATTGAATTCTTACCTCGCTTAGCTGTAGATTAGGTTGAATGAAATTGGAATGAACGAGTTGCAGAATGGACATAAAGATGTCAGAATAATATATGCAACCAAGTAAACTCGGCACTCGATGCTATCATATGTTTTCCGTTTTGCTTGGTTTATTTGCCTCTGCTTCTGTCGATGAAGTGTTATTTCATGCCGTTTGCTTTGGGTGAAGGTGGTGGAAGTTTGTCAGTTTGTTCGATTCTCTGTTGTGTGCTGTGTTTAATTTCAGACCACGCATAATCAGGGTGCTTTTCGAGCGTTGAGCAAACAACATTCAGCAAATATTAACAACAATAATTGAGAGAAATTGCCGGCTTAATTAAATTGCGCGGCGTATTTTGACCACGAGTATATGCAACCCAAATACCTCATGTTAAAATATTACCAAATATAAAACCATAAAATAATAATATAGTTTTTGCTACCCTGCTTGCTTTTCTATTCACCTATCAATAAAATAAAAGCAATGTTATAAAAATTTGTTGGTTGATTGTGAATGTTTCACGCCTATAAAACAGTTGGTAATGGGTACAAACAGTGTTTATGTTTCATGTTATCTCAGAGTGAAATACATGCATACAAGCATCGGGTAACGCAATATTCCTGCTGTTACCGCCTCACAAGCCGCAGCACTTCGCGCCGCTTCCCGAAACTCGTCCGCGTCGTGGTGCGGCACGCTCGTCGTGTAACGTGTGATTTATACACTATCAAATGGTCCCCTAATTAGACAAATATTATGTCGCCGCGTGTGTGCACGTGCTCGTGACATGTGTACGCGACGCAAAGCAGGCGGAAATTATGCAACGCATAATGCATCTCATCCTCATTCAAACAACTTGTGACACTAACCAAACATATGCACGCTAATGCCACAAACATCTCTACATGTTTTCACATCAAACAACAACTATACAGCAAAGTTTAATTTGTTTCTTTTCTCAATATTCCTGAATAGACTGCTCAATTATTTTATTGAATAAACTCGGATCGACGCTTCAATAAATAATTTCTACTTGGTGCACTGAGGTTGCGTTTTTCCGACGGCTATTTCAAAAGTATAAATCGTGATCGCACATAAATTATTCGGTCTTTTTACGTGCATAACCTCCACCAGCCGGTGTGCTTGGTTGCATGCGCACCGAGCGCACCAAACGTCGATTGGCGCGCGCGAATATTGCTTAGATATGAAAATCGAACAAGTCCCGGATCTTTTCTATTATGCCCTTCCTACGACGTGCGCAGGATATTACTTTTGCAAAAACATAGCGGTAGCCTGGTACAATCGGGCAACTCATGTCTTTAGATACACTCGCCTCGCTTTTCCAATTTCAATGGATCTATTAATATTCCACGGATATGCATACCACGGGATTCGAATTAACTGCCACATTTAATATTTTCACTCGGTGAAAACCCTAAAGCCAGCCAAATATGAATTTTATTTTGATATGGACAGTTAAAAGTATTCTAGGTCAGTACCAACTTCTAGTTTACTCTAGCTACTAAATTAATAAAAGTTAGTGATCAAATTAAGCAAGTTTTCATTTTCCGCACGACGTAGGTATCAAATGGGAAATTTAATAGGGGGTGCATTGAGTGCACGGTTCAATAAAGTTTCTGCGAGTAATTAAATTAGCTCAAATGCTATTTTTTAACTGTTACAATGCTTACAACTTGCCAAAGTTTCTTCAAAAATTAAACTTTAAATCTTTACACTGACAAACATTGAATACGACTTTATAAACAATAGTTTCTTGTTTTAAGCAACAGTAATGTTTTGTGTTGATTGTGTTGGATACATCCCCCTCACATTTTATTCCAGATAATTAAAAAAAAAACGGATTCGCTGAAAGTGTATTAACATTTACGAGTTAAAATTGCAGCAATACTCTAAAGAATATTTGCCTGCGGCGTTAGCACAAAGTAACCCTGCACTCCATAATTTTACTGGTCTATAAACATGCTTGCATACATCTTCAGGTTAACTGAACAGCCAAGCAGAGCTGAAAAGACAGAAGTCCGGTTGAAAATGCCTCAGTACGTACCGACTGCAATTTTACCACCGTTTGATGTACACCTACAAAATAAAACGCAGAATTGCTAGTGGTTGAGTTTTTCTTGCCGCAGGACAAAAAAACTCAACAGCTGCGCTCGTTTGCGAATGCGACGTGCATAAAGTCCTTACAATGCATCTCGTTATGTGGCGTAATTGTGTTCCCATCGAATGCAGCGCGCTGCTTATATTGTTGCCTATACCAAAATACAAGAATGGTAGGCCTGCAGCAATAGAATCGTACATGATGTGAAAAAACTATCCCCAAATAACAACTGCAAAAGCAGCTCGCAAAAAATTCAACGCGGAACAATGTGCGCCCATCAAATAAACGATTTGAACCGCATTTTGTGCCCATTGCACGCCATGCAAAGCTAAACAAGTAGTATACTAGGATTGAATGGGTCATAACAAAAAAAAAACTAAATAGTGCCAAATAAAACGAATTAAACTAAAGTGAAAGCAGCAAATGAATGCGAGGCTCAAATGAAGGGCAATTTTAGTGAAATTACTGAAGTCAACATTACACATTCGAGGGAGAACTTTAGCAGTTCATTCGCAAATGGCTCGTAAAGTCTGGTAAGGTAATATGGCATTCAGAAAATAGTAAAGAATGCAATTATCTTGTGGGAATTTGCTGAAAATTTAATGAGAGTTACATTGTGGTTTGGTAATGAATGTTGAAGTAGAAATATTATTACTGGTACGGTTCTAGTCTGGTAGTTTATCAATTTATGCTTACTTTTATTGATTACTATTGGCATATATAATTAAATCAATACCAAACATATATTTCTAGTTTAATGCATTGCACATGCAAAAATTTATCTCTTTTTACATTTTAGTTTGATGCCTGGAATCAAGTCAATTTAATGATAATATTTGTATTCACTACTGAAATATTTAAATAGCATCCTGTTAAATCTAAAAACAACAATATATTTCAGTAAATCTAGAACGAATTGATTTTTGAATGGATTAATCTTTTTCCAGAACCGGAACTAATAAATTGACTTCAAATTTACTTCAATAATTTACAATTTAAAAATCCAAGCAACTCATAAATATTTAATTTCAATTAGCGTTTCACATTAAGTAATAAATAATTATAAGGTATTTATTATATTGCAGGTGACAACTAGTTTGAGTGCAATACTAATACTTGTAATTACACAAACAACCAGACTACGTCTGCACTGAGCCTCGATGACGAATTCAAAACGGTCGTTAATTAAACTCATGCCGATAATTTCGGCAAATATAATTAGTTCGTATCAATAATAGAAATTCCCAAGACAAATATGCCCGGAGCAATTGCACGCAATAGGCAATTGTAATTAATATTCAGTAACGATATTTGCGGCTACTATTTTATTTATGAGCAATGCTCACGTTCTCATTTCGGGCACACGCAATGAATGAAATCATAATTATCCCGAAATCATTATGATTTTATTCAGTCGGGAATTACTTGATTATGAAATTGTACATTTTGCAGCTTAATCTATTGTTACACGAGTTAAATAGTAATTAATTATATTTATAATTTGTAGGAGTTAATTTGGTTGCGAGTGAATTCAAAGCGGAGAGCAAAGGAATTGTTTGCCAAACAAATGAAGTTGTTTGGAAGATGTCAGAATTATAAAGCAATGTTTTGAGCAAAAAATAAAGAAAATTTATTTGGACATTAGTTTATTAGTTTACTTTTAAGAATTAAACAACGTGAACCTAATTATTTTGAGGCTTGGGTATTGTAAGAGAGCAACACAATTGACGCTCACTCTCGAACAATCAAGGTTTGTCATGCATTTGGAATTGTTTTGGCCGGAAAATGTAAATAATTCTATCTGTCAAAATAACACTATTTTTGCACAGTGAACAAATACCTGACTGTAATATATCTCACTCACGTTAACAGTAATTGCATCTCCCCCGAGAGATGAAAATTAAGATGATCACCTTTCTTATCTACAGCTCAAAGTGAGTCTATCTTAAAACATCCCTCAACGGAAAAATATCATTATATATTTTGTGAATATAGAATAACGATATATTGGTCTTTAGAGGCTGTCTAGGCTTATTAGCGAGAAATTAATCTTCATATCAATTAATAAACAATACAATGGTGTAGCCGGTAGGTTCTCTCGAGAATAGATTAGCGCATTACGGTCTGCAGTCTGCAGTCTGCATTGAGTGAGGCAGGTAACAAATTGCAAATTTCAACTTGAAACACGAGCTTCCTTCGCTGACCAAGTCGTGTGACTGGATAATATCCACCACCTAACCTATGAATAACCTGATCTTGTAAATTTCACACTGGGCAAGACAGAGTGCAACTCCTAGGAGGGTAATGCTGCAATGTATAAATAATCGTTATTGATGACGGTCTAAAATTTTGCAAGAATACAAGTAAATTGCTACGTCTCTCTGGTATAAAGTGCAGTTTAATAACCAACTGCGCTGTTTCCTCCTTATTTAATATTTGATCAAAACTAACATATAATAAAGATTCAATTCTGATTAAAATTTACCGAAATAATATTATATGGCTATTTACCTAAGTGTAGATGTGAAAAGTGTTTCAATTTAATTACAAAGAGATTTAACCTGATATTTTGATAAATGTGTCAATAATTACAATCGTTGATGAGCATAAATCTACTTTGGTATTATAGGCGTTTCCCATTCGGATCTAGATGCATCCGCTGTGCTGTCGATGCTTAATTAATTCTCCATTAATTTAGTAGCGCGGATGCACAATGTGCTGGGTCGCGAGAATGCAACATTACATTGTATGCACAAAGCGCGCGATATTTTGGCGAGAAAAACAGAAAACTAATTAGGCACAGGATAATTTGTATGTGGGTTTTTTTGTTAAAGTGTTTTTTTGCTAAATATAACGGTATGTAATTTACTGTTTCAATTCCAATGGAAAGTTATTGAAGAATTCAAAAGAAATTCAAACTTTCCTTGGGAAAATAGCGAGGAAATGTTTAACCTTAATTAAAATGTAATTCTAATCAGTGCACAGATGCAGGTCTTCTGCAATTTTGAACAAATTGAATTCTTATATAATTGAAATAACATCTCAAGAATAATGAATAGCAATAGAAGTTTAACAGAATAATTTGGTATTCTATAAAACAAAAAAAATATTTATAATTCAACTCAATATTCACTATAATTATCTTCATCAGAGTTCACTTCAAAGCCCATCAAAGAAAATTTAATTAAATCAACTGCGCATATCAAGCCTCAAGATTGTTCATAATCAATAATCCAGCATAACGTCCACTCAGTATATGATGAGTAGAATAATCACAATCTACCCTACTTAGTATAATGCACTATCATATAATTCAAATAACCACTATCTGCCCTATATAGTTGTTGCTTACCACAATACAGTCATTCCTATACAGCACGGAAGTACCTCGCTATTGTATTCAGGTGTACTTATCGAATACGCTAGCTACGTTGTACGTACAGCTTTGGAATATCCTAGGATAATAGTAAATAGTAGACGATAGGAGTCTCCGTACAGTATAACAAAAACAGTGCATCGAAGCGCAAACGCACAGATTGGATTCGAATATATTGACGCCATTCGATGCTTTGATTCGTTGCGATTGCTTTTGTTTGGGCAACTCTCCAGCTTTTGTTTTCCAATACCATCCTGCCTGGGAATATGTGAATTTGTATGATTAATACTCTGATAACAGATAACAATCAATATGCATGCTATCTGCATTAATGTGAAATATAAATGTTTATTCTATAATGTCGTTTAATTCTACTGGGTTTATTCTAGATTTGTTTTTGAATGTTTTCCACACTTAGTCACATTGTGCAAAGATGTAATTTATGCGAATCAACGAGCATGTATAAACATTCAAATTTCCATATTTGAGATATTTCCATATCTTTATAATATTCTATAATACACTAAAAATATACAACATTTTCCGGTCGCTATTCCGCACACATTAAGCAGAAGAATGAAAAAAAAAATAAAAAGAATGAGAAGACTCAATGATTTGGTTTCGCCACACAACATTCCACATAAAATTGCCGGCTTTTCAAAGTAGACAAGTGGGAAACAGAAAAATCAAAAAAAGTAAGAAAAGAAGAAGGTGAAGAAAACCATCAACGTTGCTTTTCTACAACAAATTCTCGCGTTTCCCATATTTTTCTTTCAGATTCCCTAGTGGCTTAGCCTTAGTCTTGGCGATGGACAGTAGCCACGTTTGCAATTTGATGATAATATTATCGAGCGGTAGTTGGCACGTTAGCACATTATCAAAACCGCGTTATGTCCGTTTTGCATTTTGCGACGACGACGTCGTTCTCAGGCTCAACTACGAAAAGGACACCAAACGCTGCATGAATCGGATAGCTTGTCGAGAAGTGAGAATGATACGTGACGGGCATGATGAAGAGCGAAGGACCAAGAACGCAGATTCAGGCACAAAATAGAAGTGCAAACTAAGTAATTTGATTTCCAGACAATGTCGACCCAACGTGAGCTAATATGATAACATCTAAACCTGAATATGGCAAAGTAACTTTGATCCTTGCTGCTGGATTGAAATCAAATTCAAAGAAAGAGAACAATTAGATGTTGAAGAGTGTTTGATGTGTTGTATTACGCGAATTAAAAATTTTAGCTTAAATTAAACTGGTGTAGTTAAGAATTGAAACAAAGAGGTATACAAAGATAAAATACAACTAAAATCAAACCAGAAGCAAATAAATAGAAATAATCATCTCAACAATAAAGTTATTTATTTAGTAGAGTTCTACTACTTTCTAAACTCTAATAAACTCAATGACTATAATAAAAGACAAGAGAAGTTAATTGAATGGACTTGAAAAAACTGAGAATTCAACTTATTTAATTTCTTGTTTTCCTGTGTTTCCATTTCCAGCATTCTCGCTTTTTTTTTTCATTTTTACATTCTCTTAAACGAATTAACGTGATTCAACAAGACCCTATCGTCAGTGATGCCAACTTTATCCCAAAGTCCCAGTGCCATTGCAGTCGTCCCCAGGCGCACACCAAGTTGACAGTGCCACCGCCGGATTTCTCTCCAACTCAGCCGTTAATCGACGCACGAGAGGGATGATTTTATATGCGCCCTGCGTTCGGCTTAATTATCGCTTTAATTCATTAGGAATTGCTCCCCGTGCACGGCGACACGAGCACAAAAACGCTACGCCCGAACCGCAGCTGCGAAAGTAATTAATCAAATCGGATTATAAACTTTTCATTGTGCATTCTGGGCTTTTTGTGTACGATTTTTTTCACATACACTACTATGCAAAATAATGCATTCGTTTTATAAATAACTAAGAATTAAATTACACATCTAGTTGTTACCAACAAAATAAACAATTTTCATCAAATTAAAGTTAGCTCACAAATAAGGAACAGATTAAATTAAAGCAAACACAACAAGATTTCTGGTGTGATAATGAAAAAAGTCGATGAACAAAAATAAAATACTAAAAAGCTTTCTGTGCTTCAAAGAGAAAAGATGAACAAAAGAAGACGTGAGTTTGATCTCTTTTAAAATGATGAAAAATGACCGACCAACAATAATGAATCCAACTCTCTGGCTCTACGTCGCGACAACCAAAGAATGCGCAAAGAATACAAATGCTAATTCTTTGGAATTAGAGATGAATATAAAAAATTATAAATTTAGTGAAGTATTGCAACGAAAAATGTTTTAATGATAGAAAAGTTTACTCATTGCCACAGAATGATGGCATTTTTGCATAATTTGCTAAATGCAAAAGAAATATGCTGCTTTGTAATGTTAGTTCGAGTTGTATAAAGTGCACTGCAAATGTTTGTAGTTGAAGTCATGGTTTTATTACCATAGTTGAATTCCCCTCAATGCAAGGGTGAAGTTGACAATTCCTAGGAAATTAAATGCACTTCAAGTGCAATTGGAACTTTGAAAAGTGGTGCTTCAAAGCAAGAGAATTATGTTAAATGTCAGATAATTGTTTTTTAATATTAAAACTTTTAGTATTGGCACAGGAATTCTAGTTTGGCTTCTTTTATCTCATATTTTTCTCTAACTTACATGTTTGTCTTCTTCATCAACCCATGTAGCAACTTGCAAGCAATCGTTCGTGCTTACAACTCTAACTCCTCACCGTTTTCAAACCGTTTTCAATTATTTCGATAGCGAATGCGACAGGCGTGCATATTAAACTTATTACTGCAACGTTACGCAAACTCAATTAAGTTAATTAATTTATTCGACAAAGCGCGTGGTTGTCTACCGTGCGGAACAAATTCATTGCCCCCGCGGTTAATCGCGTGGAAAACGAGCGAGAAACAAGGGAAACATGTGCAAAGTAAAGTACGTTCGCTCAACGACATGTTCAAAGGCAACCTTTAAATCTTTCAAACTTATTTGGAGATCTTACAGATTGTAAAATTAATTCTGAATTGTTAAGCATTGTATTGTATTTGAGATGGAACAATTTTATTCTTCGTTTTTTTTTTTAAGATTTTTCAGTCGTGACTATTAGGATCTTCACTTACATGTGAATTGAAATAGAATAAAAAAAATACTAGTATATGCACACATTTTCGATTACATTTGAGTTCAGGATTTTCACCTGAAAGTAAATTCAAATTGTCGCAGTAAAAGCATTTATCGTGTTGAACAATACAAATTTTACATTTTTATGGTTTGAATCAAAAAAACAACATGAAAATTATTATTACCCAAGAAATAGCAGATAAGGGTGCTAAAGTGACACATTAATTATAACAATTAATTCGTCCTCAATTCATCAACAGCTGTGTCACATTGACTCCACATTCCTCTAATTGAAAAGGTCGTATGTTGCCTCACGGCCAACCATTAAACTTTCAACAATGATTTAATGATCTTGAGAGAATGCTTTCATTTATGATCTTTTATGTGGTCATACGGTCATCTGACATACTTTTGACCTGTTCGAAACTTTTAACATAGCTATTGACATATGTCTACCCTCAAATTATATCAAGAACCAAATTCATAATAATCAAAGTTATTTAAAGTAGTAATTTATTAAATTGGGTTTGTCATGATAACATATTTGAAAATTAGATTACCGGTCGTCTATATTAGAGATAATATCAATATAATATTTATATACAGCAAAATTAGCAAAAATAATGGTCACGGAGAAATCAATTTTGAACGTCAGTTTTTGAAATTTTATTGTAATTTAATTTGCGTTGAATGTGAAATTCGAATTTTGAGGCAATGTGATATAAAGATAAACCGTCCCAGAGTAGCATGTTATAGTTATAAACTTCTTCATGCTACAATCAATGCAAAGAGTATGAACAAGAATTTAAGTTTCACAATGAGATTTATACGAGTATTTAATGTTTGAAGTAACAAGTTTTAATGTAAGAGAGGTAGTAATTACACGAGTTAAAGCACAATTAAACAGTACCGGTCGATCGAGAAGCCAATATTATTTATATTTATGTGTACCTATTTTGAATTAATAAATATTGTTAACAATTATTTATCTGCTTCACTTCGTAACTCAGTCGCTAAGCCTGTAGCAGTAACGGCGAGGTGTATATTCTAGGGTCACGGGTTTAAATCTTGCTGGGACTACATTCGATATCATGTGAGCTCCCACAGAATTCAGTCACATTAACTACTAATCGCTCTGGTAGTTGATACAGTATAATGGTGTCGATATTCAATCCGATTAGGTGTTGAACGTTTCCCGCTGAACGTAGGTTTTAAGCTTAGACTACGCAAATAACAGCAAGATGATTACGACACATTTTTCAAACAAAAAGTCCATCTTATGTACACAAAAGTGTAGTTAATCAAATATTCTATACAAGTCTACCGTAATAATCAAAGTTCAAAATTTCTTTTGAAGTGTTTAAAGGGTGTCATAACATGAGATTTTTTAAAATATATTTTAAGAAGACTATTTTAATATCCTAAAGTAATTCTACAGTTTGTAAATAGGGATCTTATAATGTCTATGTATCATACTTTGATCATTTTTAGTCACATAGTTTCGTTGGAAATAATAATAGAAGAAATGCTATGTCTCAGCAATGTAAAGTAGTGTAGAGGACAGCACAATGCAGACCCACCTTGGCGAAGCATACTTGCGAGCTGAATCGGCTATAAAAACACAACTTATGTCAACACCAGCGATCAAAACATTCCCAGTGTTTACATTTTTAGCGCTTAGCCAGATTGTGTATGTATGCGCGAAGCGATTTGACTTTAAAACCAATTATGTTTTCTAACGAAGTAAATTTCAAGAAATCATCACTACTAAAGTAAAGAACATATGACGTCTATTGCGTGTTGATACCATATGAATGATAGCATATTAGAATCAATTACATTCTTCAATTCAATAATTACAATAATTTGATTCCACAATTTGAAAAAATAAATCATTTTAATACTTAATAAGCTAAATTAGTGTACTTTAGTCATACAATGCCTTTGTAATTAACAATAAAATAATTGCCCAATCTCAATAATATAAACTACTGTAGAAGGCAACACAATGCAAGCTCAAGTAAGTGAATAACATTTAAAAATAAGCCAGATAATTTCATTAACAACATTTTTGGCGCTGCAACAGCCATGACAAATAGATAAAAAGTGATTGGAATTTAGAATCAAATTTGTTTTTCAGCATAACGTGTTTTAATGAATCAATTCTACAGTTTGAAAATACGAACTTTATAATGTCTAAGCTACACGTTTCATTTGTTTTAATTAAATATTAATCTAGTTATTAATAATAGTTCACTTGTCATATCCAAGCAATACAAATTAAAGTAGATGGCAGCACAATGCAGACTCATCTTGGCTAAATCCAGCTGACTGTTGAATCAGTCAAGAAAGTTCAACAACAACAACACAAGTATTGTTTACCTTTCAGCGTTGAGACGGATTAAACAAATAGATGCAAAGCGATTAGAATTTACAATCAAATATACTCTTCTACTTAACATGTTTTAATAAATCAATTCTACAGTTTAAAAGTAAATAAATGTTATAACGCTCACGTTACAAATTTAATTTCTTTAAATTAATTAATAGTCTAGTTATTAATAATAGATGATTTGCCATTGCCAAGTAATACAAATCAAAGTAGAGGACAGCACAATGCAGAGCCCACCTTCACGGAACTGTGCCGACTGTTGCAATATGTTATCAAGCCAGTTTCACAGTGAATGCATTGAATACTTATCTTAAAGATAAAATTCAATAATATAGCATTTAACACAATATAAATTGCCTACTTTAAATGTTAGAATCTGTATTTTCGCTAAATTTACATATATTTCATCAGGTCCTTATGCATCTTTACGAGCTTTCCTCTTAAGTACGAACTAATAAAACATTCAGAAACAATTTGAATGGTATAAAATCTACTTTTTTTTTTATTTTAGTTAATATTGCCTCTTTTATTTTTGCACTTTGCAATCATTACTTTTAAATCTTTGGCTTTCTTGAAAAATCCACCAACCTTCATCTCTCCCATCATGTCAAGTCTAAACGTTTGCGTCAGTTTAAAATGCAAACCATGTAACAAGCCTCCAGCAGAAGTGCTTACCTGAAACACAAAATACAACGGTTAAAAAATGTACGTCGTATAAGAGTAATTTTAATATTTACAAACTCGCGCATGCCTGGAATAATACAAACATCAAGCAAATGCACGTCGCACAAGAATGCCTTAAAATTTCCACTTTTCCTATTTCTTTGTAAATACTGATGATAGTGGCATATTTTCTTTATAAATTGGTATCTGAATGAATTTAATGTAAACATAAATACGAGTGGCTCAATATGTCGTGATGATTTGCAATAACTCACCAATAATTTGTTGCTTTTTAGGTGTGTGTCTTATTGTCATCCAAAGTAATTTAATCTAATAACTTTGTGGGAATATTATTTCCACCCTGCTAAAACTGGCAAATTACGTTATAACTCTCCAATTTCACCGCCTCTGCAGTAGAGCCTGCAGTCAAAAAAACCTATATGCCACAAATTGAAAACGTATCGCTATTCTTAAGCTCAGCTTTCGTTATTCGGTAATTTTTTTCTTTTCTTCCTTTCAAAATTGGTGTCATTACAAGTCTGTGCCGTATAAATTTATCAAAACCTAAATTGCTTGAATTTTCCACCTTGCCATTATCCCAGAGCTGTCATTAACGAAAATGAAACAAAGTTGCGCAGAATTTCGTCGGTTATTCGTCGAATTTTGAGAATCAATCGGCAAAGAACACGGCACTAGTGGTGAAAACAAGACTATAATAACCAACATACTACAAATGAATGTAATTATGCAGATGCGAACAGACGCGGTATTTTGTTAACTTGAGTTATGCGAAAAACATTCTAATGCGGAAATTTGCCTCAGAAATTAAATTATATTATTCTGAATTCTATGGAACAATTCGTAATCATCTCCAATTTAACGTTGCACTAAACAAGATAAAAAATCATGCACATGTTTTATTTTTAACTAAAATAAATCAAACCCGCATTTTTAATCGCAATCATCCCACCCTCCTTTTAGAGAGCTTTCCACGAGAACAGATGATTCTTCTCAGAACTGTCAAAAGACGAAAGACTCTCGAGAGTCGCTCAACCGAGGTATAATGCGGCAAAGCGTAGTTTTAATTTGAATTCATTAGAAAAGTTTCACCCAACTTTTCCGAGGCCTTTCTCGCCACCGCTTCTAGCTGTTTGTTCCTTTTATCTACGACACTCAATGCAATCGAGATTGGAACGATATGCTTTTTGGTTTTATCGACGTTTCTAAAAAGTGTGAAAAGAAGTAGATGAAAGAAATTAAAACAAAAACGGTTGTTAAGACGTGACAAACATGAGAACAATGAAAAAGAAGGAAATTACATAAGAAGAAAAACGAAATTGAGTATCATTTTAAAAGTAACAATTATACAACATTAAATTAAAGATTCTAATAATTAGCTTAATATTTCACAAATAATAAGAAGCACGATTAAGTTTGGTTTAAAGAAGTTAACATCACAGCATCAAGATGCAAATAAAATCTGATATTATTAAAATTAATCAAATAATTTAAAATACAATCAAATGTATAATTTCAATCATTCATTGTAAATATTCATGTTGCTTGTTACTTTTAGCACACTATTGAAACTTAATTGATGAAATTACGAATAGAAACTAAAAACAAACAAATTAATTTCTAACTTAACGTACGTTAATTTGCAATTAGTGCCTTATATTTGACTCATTTTAATGCTACAAATTTTATAAATCCCGTAAATTGTAGAGAATTATAACTTTGTTACCTGCGCGACGTTTAATTTAATTCTGCTCGCACTCGAATGAATACAACTTCAACGCCACCTGTCATCCATGCTCCTTGGGCCGGCGTCATTATTTCGTCACTTCGGACCTTAAAACGAATTTAATGCACGCAATTAAACGTAAAACTGTCGCGAGACTGTCGCAAGCTCGTAAGGATAACGCAAAATTAACCGTCGCCGAACAGGACGAAAATGAAGGCGCATTAAGAATACATTTCTACCTGTCGCGACGTGCGCATTTCAAAGCGGAGCAGCAGGTGTTGTTGAAACTTTTGCATTTTTACTATTACGATAATCTCGTGACATTTTTACGCCCCTACGACCGCTCAGGTTTTACGCGGAAAAATTTAACAAAATCATAAAAATGCAATTTGAAGAAAGTAGGTTTATTACAGCATATTTTGGAGTGGTAGATACAGAAGATGTTTTATTTTTGGAAACGGATTAAGCAATGTACACCGTAAAAGCTGTGAGATTTGTGTGTGTTTTGAGCTCAAGTTCAAAAACAAAAGAAGTGCGGTAGGGACAAACGTTTGCGTTTAGGTATAATATTAACAAACTTGCGGTGCGGTCATTTGGATTACAATGCCAGGAAAAGGGAAAAATACTGGATGAAACTTATGTGGTGCGTTTGAAACAGAAAGTGGCATATAACAAAAGTACAAGAACTTAATTTTTCTTTTTTAAAAGGAATTATTATCTTCAAAAAAGGTTTTACATTGCACATATAAAAAAAAGCTGCAAAAACCCAAAATTATATAATATTTTAAACCTCATCTCATATTTGTTTCATATTTCTAAGCTTTCTGTTAATTCTTTCATAAACCACATATTCCCCTAAAAAAATTAACATAACCACAACATTGCACCTTAAATTTATATTGCTTATTCTCGCACGCATATAATTTAATAACGCTTTACCTCACGTACTCCCCGATTGCAAGAGTTTCATTCAAGTTTACGATGGCAGAGCATCATTTCTCGTTTCATTTGTTTTATTTTGTTTTATTAGATTTGTTTAATGCTGAATATTTCATTGCATGAAGGCACCACTTGCACTCGTGAAGAAAAATAAACGACTGCCAGTCACATACACCTTGACGGCGGTTATGGATCTAACTCAAACCAGGATGCTAAAGTTTTACACCCGCCTCAAGCAGCCCCCAAATGTATACCGAGACCTGGCCACATATATTTTTGCCCTTGCTTTTGTGTGCGCATGATGGAATAATATTTTTTATTTACTTCGTTTCAAGGAAGGTGGGTCAAAATTTCAGAGTGTATTACTATGACACATTTCAGTTTGACGTTTAATTTTAGATTTTAAAGTGATTTTTGACGTAAAAGAAAAATGAATTTTGGCTAAAAAAAACTTATAGAGAAATTTAATATAAATAAGCGTTCTGTAGAATTATTTATTTATATGTAAAAATTGTGCACTAAACAAAGGAAATCCTTACAAATATATTTCTTGATAAAGTCAATAATTAAATGTTAAGTCTTCCCGACTTATCTTTATGTTCGCTCTCATCGCGCAATTACTTTAATCCCATTAACAATAATTGTTCTGACAATGTCCATTCCTGCACACTGTACGCTTTCTCCATCTCCAAAACATTTATAAGACCGTAATTCTCTAAGTCGTAGCGTAATATAACAACCTAAACTCAGCATGCAACTTTGTAACCAACACAACCCTCTTCTCGCCAGATGCAAGAGTGCAATGCAAACATCATCGCCAGTGTGTCCGTAAATATTCCCGCATATTGCGCGCAATCCGGCCGAATAATTGAAACTGACAATTCGAGATAAGACATGTTTTCATACGTACAGCCGTCATAACCCCTAACCTGCTCCCAGACACCCATCGCCTCCAAGTTTCCTGCTCGCGCAGATGCCAACGGTTGTCGTCGTCAGCGCCAGGTTACTAATGCTAATTACTTTAGCAAGCAAAACGAACCTCCTAATGACCATTGCACTCCGACGGGCGTGCACGCCCCGCGAGAACTACATGAGCTGAATTTCAAACAGCACTCAACGTCCTATTGGAAACTAGTTACGTCCGCCGTGCAACAAACGAATTCGCTTAATTGTCAACTGATGTAGGACGCACGTGCGACAATAATTTTACTTTTAAATATTTGTGATTGGTTCAGATGCAAAGTACGCTACGGTAGGCACGTTTCCACCGAGAATCCGGTCCCATTCAGTAAATTTAAATTACTTTCAATTCGCTCGACTTTATTTACATTCTCATTGTATTCCCTCTGTTTTTAGCTCGGAGGAGAAAAACTTCCACAAATAATTAAACAGACTTATACCTATTCTTAAAGTAAATAGAACTGTTTCCTTAGCCGCGCATGTCAACAGGTGCGCCATCTGGGGCTATTTCTTCCTTACAGATATTTGGAAAATAAACAATGCGTGAGGAGAATCTTTACTTCCGGTAAATTATTTTATATTAGTTTAGCACTTAGCAAAAATAGTTGAATTAGAATATGATTCAAACTTATGGTAGTCTCAGAAATAATGCAACTAATTTTCTACACATGAAATAAACTTATATTCTTCAATAATCATTTCCTTGTCTATAGACAACCAACAATGTCGTGACATGCATCGACTGCTTAATGCACGCCATACTAACAAGCAAAACAAAAGACTATTATTTGATTTAATAACATATTCATACTAAATGAAGACTAATGCAACTTGATGTTAAACAAACGATTGAAATATGTATCATAAATTCTTTGGTGCGCTCATAAAAATAGTGATCTCTGCAAATTTAGCCTAGCACAGTGAGTGAAGTAATGACCGGAAGCACGGATTGCGATTTCACATAGAAGGTTTACGAGTGTTGCGCGTTATTTATCGTATAACTTAATAGCAAACTTCTGGTGGAAATAAACGTCTACGGTTGAGGAACAAAATAAACTAATAACAAAATGTAGTTACCTTTTTTGGTAGACGAACTCAGAAGATATTCACAATAGGCACACTACCACATACACTAAAAGATAAAACGCATTCCGAATAGAAACAAACAACAACCGTCTCCCGACGCGACTGAAGTAATACTGATCCACCGTTGGCATGCACGTATCGGCATCCTGATAAAGCGACCTCAATGTTATAACAAATCAGATGTGCAAGGTTAACAAATTTACTCATTCAAATAAAAACAAACATAACTCATCCATCTTTTTTAAATTTGGTTTTCCTTCTTCTTCTTCTTGATAAAGACACCTCCTATATTTATTTAGTGTACAGCACGTACTTCATTCCTTTGCATTCGTTTACGGCCGTTTCGCTTCATTAAAACGCAGTCGTCTCAAAATCAAAGACGCGCCCGTGATTTCATGCTCGAATTCTTTGTCGCGCCCGGTGATTCTTCGTTTTTCACGCTAACAAGAACGTGAATAATGAGTGTTTGAGGAAGCTTAAGGCGCGGCATCAGCAAAATCGATCACTTAATTATAATTACTTGGTGCAATTGACAATTGATAGATGTTTAATCTTTGCTTAATTTACCAGAAAAGAACGCATTCTAAATAAATTTATTACCCATTTCTATTCCAATATTGCAGCTGAAACTGCTTTAATCCCATTCGTGGCAAGGAGTGTCAATGTCATTTGCATTGCACTCATATTTTGTTTGCTCTATTGTGCGGAAAATGTGTTTTTTTACGCATCACATGCGCATCCTCATTATTCATGCTAGTTAAATAGTTTGCGCACTGTTCGTTTTACGTTCCTCTTTATTACTTGCAAGCGTTTTTGTCATCGTGCCACTCTACAGCTGATGTTTATAATGTGCAATACAGTTGAGTCAAAAAATGTGCAGAACAGCGTGTCATTAATCTTCGACGGCTTTTAGAAGCATATTAGATTTAAAATTTCTAGCACGAGATTGGGGCTAATGGAGATGAGGAATTAAATATCTAAAAAAATTTGATACAACATTATTTTAAATTTTCAATTAAAAGTTTTTTGTGGGTGTTTACAGTATTCTTCGACGCCGTGAGGTGTGACGAATAAAATTTCAATTTTATGCCAACGAATCAGAAACTATTTTTAAAATATTTGCCTAGATGTCATTCGCGACATGTTCATGTGTTTCGAACGACACGGAAAATTCAATTTGTTATTTTCCGCTCGTCGCCGGTGTTGGCGCCGGCAAGGAAAAGCTTAGCTTACCCAACGCGCTCTCGATTCGCGCTCTCGATTCGCGCTCAACGCGTTCGCAAACACGCTTCATGACAAGCGCGTATCTCTCGTGAGACCTTAAATACCGTCCAATTCTATTCTGAGTCATTTTATCTGCTGCAAAAAGACAGCCTGAACACAAAACGCCCAAAAGTAACCAAATCCTGAAATAATCCAAAACCAAATATATCTACGAAAACCCAAATATACTAAATATCCAACCACACAACTTTGTAAATAAAAATAATAAAGTTATTTTTAAACCAAAGAAAGCAAAGAAACATTTGCACTTACATTTCAAAACTTGATAAAGTAAGAAAAACACAAGACATGAAAATAAATTTCAAGAAATTACAGCGGAAAATAAAAAAAGAGAAACAGAATTAGTGTTACATGTTCCCCAGAGATAAATCCAGGATAAGCATTTTCACATCAGCAACGTACAATATATTTTCAAATTTAATTTAGACCTTAAATTTCATGCAGTAAAAAACCAAAAATTATACAAGTAAAAAAAAAAACAGAAGGAAAACAGATGTGGGGATGAACAACAAACGCCTGAATTTTTTTTAGTTAGTTAGTTTATTAGATACGCCAATGCGCTCTCTATCTTCAATCATGTTTTTTCATGTGTATCGCACAGTAAAAAAACAGTAGCAGGCAGAGAAAAACTTCAATTTTCCCAGCTTTGCATTGAGATTTGCTTTGATCTTATGTCGGCTCGTCTTAAGATGCATGCAATCTCGTGATGTTAGCGGAAAGTATCACGGTTTCGCGTGATTTTCAAGCAAAGCTTTTGCAACTTAATGCTAGACATTTTTGATGAATCTGCTGAATGATTCAGTATTTTTGCAAATGCGATTGAAAGCTGTATATTTTTAGAAAACTTTTGTGTTTTTAAGTTTTTCAAACACAAAAGAATCGAAAAAATATTTCTTATTTATTTTATAAAACATAATAAATTTATCACGATTATAGGTTTCATTCAACATGATTTTCTTTAAAGCACTTTCAAAACATTAATGCTCGTATGCGGTTTTTTTAGTTGTTTATGTGCCATGTACATGTATAAGCAACTTAGGCAGTTCTTGCACGGCGTGTTGTCTATCACCACGTAAATTTCATGTGTATAGCATGCCTAGAAACGCGCAGTCTAGAAAATCCTGGTATAAATTTGTGCCTTGCGTCGGCGGATTTCGATGGTTTAAGCGAGTTACACGCATGAAAAACTCATCCTCAGTATGGCGCTAGATCTCGTTACCAAATGCATCTTTTAAATACGCCCCGCAAAACAAGTCTAATCTAACGCAAATATATCATCCGCTCATAAACCAAAAAAAAAAACAAATACCAGCCCAAGGAAGGGTGGAGCAAACCATGTTGGATATTTGTATCCGCAAAATTAAACTAATTATTATTTAGTTTAGATGCCACTAGAAAGAATATTTTGGGAGCATTTTTTATAACTCTGTGTAAAACAAATTGACATTTCGTAGAAATGTTGGAAAAGTTTTTGAGACTTCCCATGTTTCGAAGTAAAAAATCTCAAGTCGAATTTGCAAGAACATAAATCTTGAAGTGTCTCCACAGATTTTCGAAGGGCACAAACCTTAAGTGCATTTGGAATTCAGATGGATCCGAAATAAATATACGCTTTTGCATGTTGTTTGTTTGGTTGACTGGCTAGGCTTGTTGTTGTTTGCGTTGTTGTGTCGTCGTGTCACTTAGACACAAAGTGTACTCCCGTGTTGCGAGAATCTTCCTACGCCAAAAAGACGTCTTGCTGGAGATGCGCCCGATTGGATTAGAAGCAGCTCGCAAATCTGTTTCGCAAGAGAAGAGGTTTTTTCATTTGGTAAAAATTTACAATTCGTGTTATTCACAAATACTGGTAGACGCTTCTAAAATGCACAAAACAAGCCATAACATACACAGCCAACTTCCACACATGCACTGAGATTGTTCCTGTGGTGATGAAAAATAAATAACCGAATAAAATTGTATGCAAACTTCGATCGTTCAGCATAGTATAGACAGTAGTGTAGAAATTGTATGAAAACAAAAATATGGAGTTTGTGTGGAGATGTAGTACAAAACCCAAAAATAGATGATATTTTCCTCAAAGCGGAAGCGAGAATACTCAGGAATACTTGCAACTTGTTTATTCGCTTGTTGATTTATTTGCTTAAATTCTAAATTAGATAAGAAATAATAAACATATCATGCACTGTAGTGCAAAGTAGAGTTGCAAATACATAACAACTATTAAAGGAAACAGTGGAGTATGTAGAAATTTCGGAATAACGAAGGAAAACTTTTTTTGAAATGGTACGGAAATGAGTAAAACTGAAAAAGTAGCAGGAAATTAAGTTGGCAAGCTTTTACTTCTTAGATATATGTAATTGAAGAGAAATTTGCATGTAGGTATTGTAACTTAGTGGAAAACAACTTTTTAGCAGTTGTGTCGTCAGCTAAAGTTTTATAGAGGATGGACATGCAAGAATTCCAAATAAATCGATGTTTTCCAAATAAATTATAAATATTCATGACTAGAGAGCATGGTAAACGTAAAAGCAAATAAAAAAGACGACACTAAGGTAAATTGCAAATTAAATTCATTCATTATTTGTGGTATACTGTTGTTACCATTCTGGTTGTTGACTGGAGGATGTATGCAAGAGCAGTTTTCACGCTTGGCTCGCATTCGAAAAAGCACCGCGATTCAACATGGCGCATCACAAAAAAAGAAAACGACAATGAAACGAAAATGAAACATTGAACCTTCTCTAATCACGCTCGTGCTCACAGTAAACTCATAATTTTTAAATTTCAACGCCACACGTGGTTGTATAGCGTAATAAAACACTTTAGAAAACATTGGGGAATAAAGCAAAATGTAACGAAACAAAAATTACATATAACTAATAATGTTGCTTAATCTTTGAGAAAATTAGTTTCACAAACTAATTACAAAGTTTAATTATTCTTTTATTTTTTTCGATGCAAGTAAGCTTTATTTTTATTTTATTAATTGAACTCACTTTGTACAGCAGAATTAAACTTGTCTGAAGAGCAAGCGTAAAATCGAACGTAAACACATTTTCAATTGTTTCAACTGCATCAATAAATAAGCAAGCACGCTTAAACATAAAGCACATAGAACAGGTCCAACGCTCCAACGTAAATATCACAAGAGCTGCAAGGCTTGCACTATAAACCTTTAAAGTTTTTTTACCTGTCGCTCATTCCTGTACGCAAAAGTCCCGGCTTACACCAGCTCCTAATAAATTACTTAGTTAACGCCGCGCCGGCAGTGAAGGCAGAACAAACATTTGACGAATTGCAAAGCTTGCAGGACTTTACAGGACGTGCGCGATTACTTCGACGTGTGCTATACACAGTGTGCAAAAAACAAAAAGAAAGCCTTCCGGCATAGGTGTGTTGCTCGAATGCAAATGTAAAAATGCATGTTGACTGAACTATTGTAGGTTGTAGGGACCGAGAGTTTCTAAAAACAAAAGTCGGGAAATTACGTTTGCAGAGCTCTACGCGTATGGGTGTTACATGGGTGAAGGATTAGGGCTTCAAGAGGTAGCGAACAAAGAGAATGCAGCAGTGCATGTTGTGCGTAAACGTTGGAAATAACTGATGGCAAGATGCTGTCAAAGTGGTAATTAATCAAGGTGGAATTTGCATATAAAAGTCATAAAATTTAAATGCTCGGAAAATAGAAATTAAGGTTGTTTATCTTTACTGGTCGCCATCAACCAGGTTAAATATCAAATTAATTGATATTAATATTGGAGTTATTAATCATGCTACGTGGAAATTTAAACGTTCAGTTAAACACAATAATTATCACTTTATAACTATAAAAACAATGCCATAGAAGAATTGTTTTTGCAACATATTTTTTTTGTTTCTTTGCGCATTACACAATATAAAAGTTTGAGTTACATTTCGTACATTTTATAAATCCACCCTTGAAGACTTTATACTCAAATATATCTTGATCTTGGTGATGCATAGTGATACCGTTTTAATCAGATTCGGAAACCAAGAAGCAAATCTGCCCGCGTCGCTAGCGCTTTGCGTTGCTTGGCACGACTTTGGCAGCTTTCGTTTGTGCGCTTATTTCAAGAAAATCTGAAAATTTGCACGCAAATCCTTGCCGCTACCAAATTGCCACATCACGTGCAGTCGGATCTTAGGTTGAAAAAAAAAGGTGGATGGTTGGACAGCGCAAAGATGCATGACAGCTGGAGGCAGATGAGGGATGAACGGACTGCGCTGCGGGCGACGACTTATCTTCTTACACGTTCCTGCGACACGTGTCTTTGAGATTGATACCGAATAATGCCAAGTAAAAGAAAAGAAAACCAAAAAAATGTGAGAAAATATTGCAGTTTTTAGATTTGTAATATATTGCTAAATATTTCTAGCTTTCGTACTTGTGTAAATTGAATTTGTCGTAGAGAAGTTAAGGCAATTTCAAAACACCTAATTTGTAACCTTCGTGCATTGTGTGCTATTTAGCAGCTTAGGCTAGAAAATAACCACAACTTTATTGGAGCAATTGTTCAGATGTTTTGAAGGAATTACACGATCGCCACAGCTTGAAACGATCCTCGAAACAGTTCAAAATGTCTGCGTGTGCTGCAAGTGCTTTGAAACAGTTTGCCGTTCGAGGCTTACAAATGCGCCACAAAACGGCTAACAAATGTGCGGTGAAAACCGCCCCTGCCACACTCAAGTATACTTGTATGTTCCAGCATCTCTCTAAAATTTAGCTTAACCTTAACAGTACAGCAGGAGTCATCGTAGATTACCCGTGAGTATTTTTCGTTCAGACACAAAGAAAACGCAGCTAAAAGCCGCCTTTGATTGCTTGTTTTTTAATTAAAGCAACGTTGCTTTAATGCAAGTATATTTGATTGTATCAACCGAAGCTGAAGACGTCGACTGTACACGTCTGAAATTAAAAGGATCCGAAGCAAACCGAAGCAAAGAAAAGTTAAAAGTATAAGAGTCGACTGAAGCGCAACAAATGACGGCGGCGAAAACCGCGATGAAGACTACTCCAAAGAAATTAAAGAAAACACACGAAAAATACACAAGCTGGCTAAGAGTAAAGAGGTAAAAGGTACTGAAATAAGATACGACCTAAGCGAATTCGAGGAAATGAAAGAAACCAGCTGAAAATGAAGTGGTAGGCAACCGGGTACACAATAAAACTGTGATGTGGACCATGGGCTGCGGGTTGGTAAACCAACTCAATGTGAAGAGTTTAATACGCTTTTTGTTGCTTTTCTTTGTACTTCTACCTCGTTTGTGCACTTTTACATTCTTATCTGCTTTTTGTTGACCAGTGTTATGCTTGTTTCGAGTGCGCTGCTTTTGTGGGCGTGAATGTGGTCGCGATTTAAGCTTCGGGCATCGGACGCACTGAGATCGTATTACTTTGACAGAACGCTTTTTCACGGTTTTTCTCCGGAAAAATCCCATCTCGCGTGTTTGGAAGCCGCGGATTCCGTTAGTAATTATTTTGTTTGTATAAATATAATGCGAGAAGCTTTGGCAATGAGCACACCAACTATATCCACACGGTGATTTGCTTTTTTCCCAAGTTTAGCGTGAAAGAGACGTAGAAATCAAAAGGGTTAAATGTGGTCATTGCAGAGATTTGGACCGCACAAATGGCGTCGAGGTTGTTTTTGAAATAAAATTTGGAATGACAAACATTGGCGATGTTTGTTTTTCATTAAAAGGTTAAATAATTAAAATGTACTGTAGTTAATAAAATTAGGGTTGGTTTTTGTGAAACATGAAATTATCATTAACTATTCATTTGAACATCTTAAAAGGTTATACAAACTTCAAAGTTTATTAACAGACACTATTAAAAATTATACCGGTTTAAATATCTTATTAATTCTGTACGAAATACTACCGTAATTTAATAACTCTACTAAATTTCAGTGCAGCTTCAGCTTGTAGGGTTAATAAAGAGCGACACATGTCAACGCAATTAAACTAACTCGTTTTCTATTTCTTCCGAGTTTTACGCGTTCAAACAACGCATTAAATTCGATTTTTTGATTCCACTAAAAACAAGACTTTATCTTTGCAGCATAAACTTTTATTAACATCCAACGCTATATACGATAGCCGGGGCATCGATAAAAATTTAATTTCAAAGGTTTTGTGTTTTCGAGTGTTTCTATGATTAATTTAAAATGTTAAGTTATAAACCAAAAATACTCTAAACCTAATATTAATAATTGATATGATTCTAAAAATAAAAACTCAAAGTACCAGAAAATTTTTAAAGCTTTATTTCTCTTTAGTTAGTAGTTGTAAAATAATGTAAAATAACCATAAAAAACGTTCAGCTATTCAGTTTTGCAATGCAATAGCAGACATGAATCACTCAGTGAGTCTTGTTCGTCCTGCTCCTTGATTTTTCTGATATGTTAAATTCTGTTCCACATAGTAGTGCACAAAAAACCCAAATAAAACGATGACTTTTTGTGCGCGCACCAGCCGGAAGATTACGTCTCGGCTACGGTCGACATGATTGTAAGGACGATAAAATGGATTAGGGGTCACAGGAATCGCAGGAGTAACAGCACTAGCAATTTTACGACCGCAACCCACACCGCGCTAAAATTCAAAAGTTCTGCTTTTTGAACTATGATTCCTTTATCTTTATCCAATTATCCATGGACCCAAACAACATCAAAATTCTATAGTCAATTCAGTTTTAAAATTAAACAGTAAATTGCAGTATTATGTAATTCCAAGAACATAAAAACAACCAGATAATTAAATTTATGGCAAACCAGTTCAATCAGTGCAGTGAATTTGCAAAACTATTAGAACATTTCCCAACTCATTGAGGACTAGTAATTAAACGCATTTTATGAATTGTTTTTGAATTATGCGGGTAGAAGTCGTAATGAGTTTTGCAAGTGTCGTAGATTTATGGCGAGCACACAAGCATGGCTTTCGTGAGCTGCGAGTGAATTTACCTTCAACAATTGTACAAAACGCATGTACATTGCGGCAAATAATTGAATTTGCAGTTGCGTTTAGGCGGCAAACTTTAATTTAAAAAATAATACAATAGATACAACTAACTACAAACATTGCCAATACATAACAAATAAAATTCAGTTTATGAGTTTTCCTGCTATTGTGTTGTAATGTTTTAAAATTAATTTCAACAACTTAACATTTTCGCCATGTTTTAGAGGAAAATTTACTTGAGTCAACTTGAAATTTGTTTATGCAACAACTAAAATTGAGAGTACACCACGTACGCATTGTGTTGTTGTTAACTCATTACGTCAGTGTTAACTTTATGTTTTGTTAGAAGTTAATCCGGAATATAACTGACACATGTATATACACGTGTTTTAATTACTTCTCCACTATATGCTAGAAGTTGCATATAATTAGATTTATTAGTAGGTTAGTTGAGATGTGACTTTGAAACAATCAACATTAATATTCTCTTCATATCAAAATAATTAACACTCTATACATTCAATTAATTGCACATTAAACAAGAAATGTGCATTTGCTTTTAGTACTTGAATATTAATTTCCTAATTACTCTCATGAACATAAAGACTTATCATTGATAATTAATCTAATTGTACTTGCGCGTCGTATTAGGTTAGCTTTTGTTAGCATCTCACATTTACTGCAGTAAATACACCTTGACATTACATAATTTATGTATTAATCAAACCTATTTAATAAGGTTGACATAGTTGTTATTATGAAATAGATATTTATTAATGAATATTTTGCCTTTAAACCTTTAAATTCCTTTTTTAACACCATAAAATTCTGTTCTCTCGCGCGCTGAAATTTTATTGCTAAATAATTTTGGTATTTAAAATATGTTTTATGAATATATTCCAAAAATTCTTGAATTAAAGTTTTTTTTTCATTTAAAATATATTTTATCCTTTGTTACGACATTGAGTTAATTCATGTTAAACCAGAAAAACTCCAACTACATCAATTTATGTTTGTCTGTTATTTGCCTAATTAAATACACAACTCGACATTAAATTTCAATTCCGGTGTGTTGGATGTTATGCCATGCTTGCTCCAAGTCCACCGTCGAAAAATTCAATTAGCCAACGTGTCCACGCTTTCTGCAACATCCTGCAAAATGCATGCGAAACGTCGCGGAAAAAAGCCGCACTTGTCGCACAATGTGCACATATTACTAATGCCCTTATCACATTGTTGAACAGGTACATAATTTAAAAATTAGATTAAAACCGGATTAATTAAATATAATAATTTACGAGCTACAGAAGAATTTGAAAAATAAAAATAACTGTTATTCTCAAAACAAATTTGTATTAATTCTAATCGATGGAAAAATTACATATCTTTCATTTCTATTATGATATAATTTATATAATTTAATTTCAAGATTGCATTGGTGTAATCGTAGCAAATTTTTATAGCGTCACTATTGCAAACTACAGAAATGCAAAATCCGCGTGTGCGTCTCGGTTGGTGAGCAACAAAACCGCGTGGAATCACGAGACACATTTGCATTTTTCGCGAAGCTTCCCGCAGTTCTTTGCTATTCTTGGCTGTTCTGCGCGTTCGAGAACAACTTAGCTCAGTAAATTTGTAGGGAAGACACTCATTGGGTATTCTTAGAGCGTCTGAAAACTATTCGAACCATCTAAATCTCACTACTGACTTATTATGTCTAATATGACTCAGCTGGTTGATCTTTTCTTCTTTGCATTTCTTTCTGGGTCTATGATCTACAAACACGCAAGAGTAGAGACTAGAGCAGTTAACAGACTTTATTGTTTAAACTTGCAATTTGCACAGAAAAATACAGTTAAAGATTAATCATAAATGTGGTTAGAACCAACATTAAGCAAGTGCAGAAAAATAGTAGAATATTAACTTCTATTTTTTGCAAACCTATAATTTATCAACTTTCTAGCGGTTTTTAAATATCTTATAATCCTCAATGCCACTCTCTACAATTTACAACCTACTATCATTAGCTAAATTTATAAATTCAATTTCAGCAAACAGTGCTTCTATTCTAATTTAACTTGCAATGTGTATTCTTAACTTGCCCGTAATAATACCCCACGTGTGCATTGAGCTTGGCATTATAATGATACATTTTATTTTCGCTACATGTGCCTTGCAAAAGGAAGCAAAATCCGTTTCATTCTACTTTTAATTCCGAGCGTATGTTGGAAAAGTCTGGCAGATTTGTATACGTTTGTCGGCTGTCTTCGGCGGAAAAGAATGCCAACTAGAAGCAACAGCCAACTAGCCAAGTGTCACTCATGCATGCAAAATAGTAACGTACGAAGAGTACGTATTTCACAGAGACTACCGCTGCAAAACGTGCTCGAAATTAAGTTTCAAGATGCTTTACAAGTTCCACTATTGAATTGGTCGTACTGTTGGCACTTCTTGTACAGTTGAGGAGTTGACCATAAAACAAGCATGTTTTTCTGTTGTGATTGTACGCTCATTAAAAACGCGATGCACATCGCGAAATTAAAACGGTGCGGTAGAATCGCTTGCGTTTCTATGCTAGACCTCAATTCAGGCGTACAAAGGCAATTTAATTGGAATCTGCTACCGCAAACAACGTAAATATGCTGATGTACAATACCGTATTGATAACGGATAATGATACTAAATACTATAAAGGTGCATGAAAATTAAATCAAGATAGACTTTTCAAACTTATAACTTCAAGTTATAATTCAAACACCATAAAACCTTAAATTAATGTGGATCGAATGCTCTAGAACATATGAAAGTAGAAAAACAAAAACGGATGCATCTTGGTAGACGCAAAACATCTCGGAGCCCTTCCAGACACATCAGAAACAACAAGACAAACTTCAACTCAACTTCAACTCCTCCCGTACACATACTGGACGTTTTGACGCCCCCTGCAAAAGCTATTTATAAAGCACCCCGTAGACGGTTTAACCACATACTGCACACGTGTGTTTATAGAGTTACTTTGTGACTTTGCCGATTGCTAAGAAAAGCAGAAGACATTGTAGATCGAATTGGTATTGCTGGTAGTGTCTGGAGACAAGAAAAGAAAACAGTTGGAACGTGATCATGTGAATAAAGACAAGAAAATGTCAAAAAAAAGAGTGAAGACTAAACCGGGAAGAGTAGAAAGGAAGTGGAAATGTAAAATGTTCGTTATTTTATGGTTAAAATTAGGACGTAAATGATGAAAATAGAGAAGAAAACGGATTTTAGTAATGGTGATATACGATTCTAATAAATACCTTTATTTAAAGTTGATGAGTATAGAAAAGACCTTACAGACGGTAACCACCCAAAAATAAAGAACAAAAAAAGAAGAGTTTTAAATTGGTTAAGAATAGTTTCTCAAGCCAGGAAAAAGTTTGTGATTAAATATGTAATCTTCAAACACTTTTTATTAAATTTCTAGCAGTTAAACAATACTTGCATAAGAAAATTTCAATAATTTGTAAAGCTATCTCAAATTCTTCAACTTATGGATAATAATATTTTCAGTTTCAATTTACCAAACAGTAATATTGACAAATTACTGTAAAATATACAATTAATTAATCTCCATTCTATTAAAACTTTGCAATTTGACGCCAAATTACAAATATATTACCTACATTGCGCAATAAATTCAGCTGAATAAGTGATACAAGCTGGCAATGAAATTCCAACATGCCTCAACATTATAACTCGTCACAATTGCACTCAATGTACCAATGATGCCATTGGGGGCCAAATTGGGCATACACAATTCAAGCAGTAAAATAATCATATTAGTTGCAGCATTGTAGACATTTTGGGTGTAGCACACAACGCAAACATGTTATGAACTCAGTGAGACACTGTATGTGTACCTGGTCTATCAATGTACACAATATTAGTAAATGCTCATGCCGTATTAAAGTTTATATTTTATGTGCACTAGAATGTATAGATACAATCGTGCAATACAATCATACATATACAATGCTATCGACCAACGGTCCTTCAGCCAAAATGTAGCAATTGTATTGTTAATAAACTTTAAAAAAGTATATCTATAAGGATGTGTTTATATTAGTTGAATTTCAAAATGAGTTTGTTGATGTTTTAATTCTAATCAAGAGTGATTGAGTGGGCAAACATTCAATTATAGGTTGACATGTTTGATATAAAATAACAGATTCTCGAATAATTCCAAAATAATTTCAAAACTAAATTGCCGCAACTAGAATTCTTTTTTTCCAATTTAGTTACTGCCTTCTTTTGAACCATTTTTGTAGACAAAACCACAAGTATTTATAAAAATATTTATTTTATGACTTTTTATTGATATTAGATTACTATTTCAATAGAAGTTGAAAATTATTAATTAGTTTCTAGTAAATCGATTTAATTAAGAATTAAATATTTTATTGTTGGGCTTATTCTTAATTATTCAATAATTTATTAAGGCATTAGAGTGTGGAACAACAAATTTTTCATTGAGTTAACATTAACGACATTCGACAAATCATGATGTGCTAAAAGGACGGGTTTTTCAACATTTTTGAAGGGTTCATTGTTTTTTTTTTTGTTTTTTTTTTTTAAGTTCGATTTTAGTGTTTAACCAAATTTTTGTTGCAAATTGATATATAGCCTCATAACTTTCAAAATTATTATTACTATTTATTTACTATTTAGGTGTCTTTAATGGCAGTTTGTGCCCCGCTCCGCAGCTCAATGTCGCTAAGTCATTTGAATGTAGAGTAGCGACTGCGAGGTGCGAGAGTCTAGGGACGCGAGTTCAAATCCTGCTGGAGGTATATTGGAACCACATTGTTGATAACTCTGGTAGCTCAAGTACGGTGTCAGTGTCCGACTTGATTGTTGTACGCTCCAAAAGTAACAAAATAATAATTTGTGAGTAGATACTGAAGAAATGATTGAAAACGTAGTTTGTTTTCTTTAATAGTTTTAACGTTATAAGTTAAAAAAGTCAATTTTTGTGAAAAAGTGCAGACGCTGATACAAACGCATGTTCCAAAAAAATATTTATTTAAAATGTGATTACAGTACTATTCTAATTTTCTTGGCGCATTAAATTTTTCAGATAGAATTTTTTAACTAAAGAAATTTTTTTTACTTATTTACGCGATTCCAACAAAACATTTTTTCACAAAAATTCACTTTAAGAACTTATAACATTGGAATCATAATTAAAGATAAATACATTACGTTATTACACATTTCTTTGATATCTATTCAGGAATTATCAATAAAGACAGTTTAATAGTCTAAAAATAATTAGTGTAATTAAGAGACAGATTTGCAACCAAAATTTCAATCAAAACAATCGATTGCCCGACAATTTTGAGAAAACTGTTTTTTCAGCACACAATAGGAAATTTCTGTTTCACAAGCTTAACAAAAAGATATTTTTATTCTTCTATATAATTCTTATTTATTCATCACATTACAATATATCCTTAATCAAAAGATTTAATTTGTAAATCAAATTTCTCTCTCTTTGCGAAAAAGATTATGGATCATTAGTCCGGTGCCTATGGAATTGCCTAAATGTAATTATTGCATGAGCGTATAATGTCATTGCTCTAATTTTTCACCATTATCTCTCAAAATAATATTTTCTTGCATTTTTTCTAAAACGTTACATCTATTAATACGTAATAAGTTCAATATTTTACGTTCTTTCTTTTTGTACTTAGTTTTCATGATTATCTGTTGACGCCTAATAGATATATTAGACAAGTTGTTATTGTATAAACTATATCAAAAAATCTCAATAACTACAAAATTTGATTTCTATCATTGTAATTTACCTTAGGAGAAGCGGTTATCGTTTGATCAACACGAAATTCAATCACAACAACTAACATAAACACAATAATAAATGTGTCATTAATTATTGATACAAGAATATCAAAACTTTCATGATAATTTCAGTTCATATCTGTATTACAAAATATACCTACATTAAACTAACATTAACCTAAAATATTTCAATTTAAACACTATAACATAGAAAATATTAAAAATTAAATAAAACGATTAACATTATTATTTAACTTGTTTTGAAATCAGAGCATCAAGACATTATGTAAAACTCATTTAGAGCCATGCTTCACAAGAATCTCTTCTGAAAGTTTTAATGTTTAATACAAGTACTTTTTGAAAAGAAGAGCCCGCATTTTTATAAATGCTTCAAAACAAAAGTGCAGTGAATTGGCAAGTAAATGGCGAAATGGCAACTAAAAAATTGATTACAGTAGAGTTTACTTTGGCAGTGCACCACCAACCACGGAAAGCAGAAAACAGCACACAATAATGCTGAAAGCGTTGAAAAAGGCAAAAAGAACAGGAAAATTCAAATTAAAGCTTTGATTTAATCGCACCCACACGTGGCTAACCCGTATTTTCTTGGATAAATCAGGGTGATATTATCGTTAATTATCGTATTATCAGCTTAGTTTATAATGCATGTGTAATTAGTTGTTTTTGTATTAAAACAAAGCAGTTATATAAGATTAGTTTATAAATAGAAACAATGCTGTAACCATAAATGATCTACAAATATAGAAATTTATTATGTTAATTTATTTTTTGGTGGATATTTTTTATTTAATTTTAAAATTAAAATAAAGCTTATTTAAATTTGTAATTGTTGAACAAATTATTGAAATAACTCACTCCCTTCAAAATGAATTCGTAGCCAACAATGTTAACATGCCTCAAATTACACTTGCTGCACATTATTTGCAGGAATGACAATTCTGCATGAGAGGCAAATGAAACAAATGAATAAATGCAACCAAACAGCACCAGCAACAAATGGCAAAACGCGACGTGTGACCGCAACAAATGCAACACGTTATTGAAGAAATGTTTGTTTATTCACCCGCATTTTCCTGCCGGGCCCACAATTTCACACGTCTGGCTGTGCGAATTTCGCCCGGTCGCCAAACGGCGTCCTGTGATGATTAATGAGTACCGTTTGACAGTCGGAAACAAAAATTACTATCATGTTTTTTGACGCATTGAATGCTTTTCTATTTATTGACCAGAGGCTAAATCTGTGCAAATAGCGTTTTTGACTTTTTTGTTTATCCTGAATTTTAGTAAAATGATTTGATACTAACCTGTTAAAGAGGATCCTAGGAGTAGTATTCCAAATATCATTATAGCAACCATTTTGGAGCACTTTCTAAGTTCTGTGAACTTGCTTTAAATGCGAATAAAGTTTAGTGCACAAGTTGGAATGATGAATAATTGATGTGTGACACAAGTTTCATCCAGCTAATGAGTAAATCCCTAATGATGAATGATTTACACCTAATGCAATAAAATTGTTGCTTATCTCTAAAATGTTATGGTTTTTAAATTAAATCTAAAGAAATAAAAATAGTTTTTTACAACAAAATAAGTCGTTAAACGGTAGTCCGTCTATGATCTGCAATAATCTCTACATTTTAGCTTGACACAAGTTTCGAATGTTTTGAAAAACTGTTTAATCCGTTGAAAGCAATTTCATCAACTTTAAAAACTGTTCACTTTTTTACTTTCCCGCGTGCTTCAAATAATCTATCTGATTATTGCGCGCCTCCAAAACACTAAATAGTACGTTTACGCACTTTCCGGCAACTTGTTCTTTTTTTTTTCACTTTGTGCCACTTTTTGGTAAAGATAGAACTGATATAATGCGCGCGCGGTAAGGCGCGCACAATTTTAGTTGCGCGCTTCTGAGTGACTGGTCCGCGTCCACCCACGTCGCTGTCGGGCTACGAACTGCTGAGCGCGCCGAAGAACGGGAACAGCTAGGGAGCAACAGTCCGCGGAGGAGCGCCGCGACGTCGCACGCATGGCTTGGGGTCGAGCGCAGTGCGATAATCGGACCGAAACGTGCTTTCCATTCGATGCGCAAATACAAAACAATGCGAAAACTAACGATGGTTTCCAACAAAAACAGACGAAAGTATCGTCGGGTGTGCACAAAAAACTCTAAGAATGATGACTGACAGTTTAAGAGCAATATCTGCTTCCATTGTGACTAAAATAAAAATTAGGTTTGATTAGAGAAGAAGAAACATATTTTGACTAAAAAAAACGTCATTCAACTTTTTGTGGCTGATTCCGGTTACGTTTATTGTTATTTCTATTTTTGGAGAGTACTGCAATCAGTTTCCATTACACTGCGTCAACTACCAGAATTATTAGCAGTTTTAGGACTAAATTCTATGGAAGTATAATTGAACTCGCGCCTCCATAATATACACCTCGCTGACACTGTTACAGCAGTATTATACAGTATTATACGAGTATTATTATCATTAGTATAGCCGGTAGCAAATCGTCTGATTGTACCAATGACAGCAAGATGCATGTTTTGGAGACACATATTCAAATCCACGGAATTCAGGATTAATAACTGCTAATAACCCAGGTAGTTAATACAGTCTAATGAAATGGAGGTCAAGTACGATGTCAGTATCTGAGATAATTGCAGTATGCTCTAAGAATAACCAGCAATTATTAGTACTGTAACTTTTATGAATTTCCCCTCCAAATTTAAATAATTTATTTAATTATATTGCAATTTAAATTATCGTTATTAATTGTAGTTTTCATATAGTGCGTGCAAACGTAAATTGAATTGACCCAGTAATCGAACTGACCCTTTCTCATAAACCAATTGCATTTCCTATTTGGACGCGCTACAAATTGAACAAAATGCAATTGAATATTGCATAAGTGTTCTGAGCGCAGTTGTACACCTACGATTAAACAGCCAGGTGCTGCTAAATTTATGTGTGTTTCAGCTCGTCTGCAATGAATTGGATGATATATCGGATTTGTGTTGCTTATATAGTAGTAGATATAAGAAATTTATTGAATTTGTAGGATTGCATTCTATCGTGAATTGATTTTTTATGTATATTGTTGAAAATGAAACACGATAAAATGACATACCTTATATTCCATCGCCTTATCAACATTTCACTAACCTTACACCGCACCATAAAAATTGAAATTAATAAGTTAAATACGTCTTAAGGGAAAGACAGATCTTTGCCATTAATTTTACACAATTGTGCAAAACTAATGCCCACCTCTCGCGGCGTGGACGCGTCTGTCATTGAGAGGCAGGGATAGG
>JAODIE010000005.1:4955301-4977091 GCA_027575565.1 Diploeciton nevermanni
CCTTCTTCAGTTTATTAATAAGTTCAGTTAGCTTCAATTCAACATAATGAATATTAAACATTACAAAGTGTAATGTATTTGATTTATTGCAAATAAACTACTTGCATTCTTATCTGAATATAAAGCTTTGAAAATGTAAATATTTCAAATTCCACAGACGCATACAGATATTTTATTATCCATTTCTATCCAAATTAAAATATTAATTCTAGATTGCTCTAATTTAAATCAAAGATTACTTTGCATCAAGTCCACACGGGACTTCCGATCGAGATGGCATTGACGATTAATCACTCGATTAATCATGATGTGCTGAAAAACGGTTTTTTGTTTTTCATTTAGATTTGAGTGCTTGGCTACATTTCGATTTAAAATTTGATATATTGCCTCATAACTTTCCTAACTATTATTAGATCACTTAACTGTCCTTACTAGCAATTTATTAATGGATACTGAGGAGATGAGTAAAAACGTAATATATTTATCTTTAAACTTATAGCCACAGTCGACAGTTTGAAATCTCTCGCATAAATGCGTAAAAATCGAGTTTCAATTTTTCGACTAAATAAATTCTACCTCAAAATAACTCATATTTAATCAAATCCCTTTAGTATCTAGTTACAAATTGTTATTAAATACAACTAAATAATAAATATTTATTATTAACCAACCAAACATTGGTCAAACACTAAAATCCAAGTTAAAAAAAAAAAAAGACCTGAAAATTTTAAGAAACCCGTTTTTCAGCACATTAATGCTGTCATTAATGGGTCATTAATGCCACCTTAATCGAAAATTTGATATTCTATAGTATTAGATGCTACAGCACTAACACCAAGCTACGCATTTTCAACTCGAACGTCAAATCGGTTCTGCTGTATGGTTGCGAAACTTGGAAAAACACCAAAAGCACTGATCACAACCTCCTGGTGTTTTGTAATAGATGTTTGCGTATAATTTTACGCATATTCTGGCCATCTACAATCAGTAACGCGGACTTACTGATTACAACCAGACAAAAAGAAGTCGCACATGAAATCATCTCAAGGAAATGGAGCTGAATTGGTCATACCCTCAGAAAAGTAGTAAGCCCAATCTCTCGTGCAGCCCTTGACTGGAATCCACAAGGTAGACGCAAAGTATGGAGGCCTAAAACTACCTGGCGTAGAACTACAATTAAGGAGGCGAGCGTAGCTGAAAAACCATGGGAGGAAGACAAGGCGTTAGCGAAAAACAGGGTCCGTTGGAGAGCATTTGTCGATGCTCTATGTTCCGCTAGGAATTGATGAGAAGAGAGAGAGAGATCGTATTAGTAGTCTCAATTTATGAAGTATATCTTTGGGAAGGTTTTTTTGAAATCCGAATTGCGATTTCAAAGCTTCAAGTATTAGCAAAGCACAGAGACAACCACTGGCAGTGGCACTGTAATGATGACTTAGCTCTGCCCAACAACGTTCTTTAATCAATGCCACAATGCATGGGTACAGCTGGTTTGTATTAAATTTCGGAGCAATTTCGGAATAATATTCGATTTCGTTGCATTAAAGTTCTTCAGTGAGATTTATCTGAAGCAAGAGAGTGCTATAAGGTTTCGGTTTACTATGTAGATGAGAAGGAAGTACGGTGTCTTACGAGACGGAATGTGGAGATGAATCAAATGTGCAGCAATTACCAGCAATCGGTGTGATCATACACATTTACACTTTCACTCTGTCTCAAGACATCTCGTGTATCTGCTCAATCATTCTCGATCCTCCAGAGAGCTGCAAGTAAAGTTATTTGAGTAATTACAAGTAAACAAGTCAAAATTAATCAACACGAAATATACACTGTTCGGTAAAAAACACTACTAGAAACTGCTTCTTAAACACAGCCTGTAGAAACGTATTAACTTCTTTTTTGCTTCTGTTTTGCCTACAGAGATGCGATTACCTAGAAGTATTCTCAAAACTTACAAAAGTCACAGGAATAAGTTTGATACTTGACTTACCTACCGGTTTTCTTCTACACGCCAATCTAACCCAGCCTAACCTAACCTAACATGAAATACACACTGTTCGGTAAAAACACTACTAGAAATTTTAAGCTTTCTTTAAAATGTTTTCTTAAACACTACCTATAGAAACGTAATAACTCGTTTTTTTTTTTGCTTCTGTTACGCTTTCAAAAGTGCAATTACCTAGAAGTATTCTCAAAACTTACAAAAGTCACAGGAATAAGTTAGATACTTGACTTACCTATCGGTTTTCTTCTACACGCCAACCATCACTTAAAGTGTCATTGCATTAGAAATTAAATTATTTCTCTTCTCCTTCGCCTCAACAATCAGCAGACATTGATGCAACTATCTTCTTCAACTTCTTCTACTTCTTTCATTCTGTCTTCATCTTCGGAGACTTGGCAGATTAATGGTTCATTTCCTAATAACAAACTTTTGCATTCTATTAGCCCACTCAATTACTGCTTACTAATCGGTGCTTAATTTATATTTCTAATTAGAATGTGCTACACTACGCATTTATGAGGTGCTGCGGAAAATTGACGATAAGTACGATGTTCATGTCCGGGATGAGTGTACACCGCACATATTACATTCACATATGAAGATACTTCAGATGACCATGTTGATGCAGTAATGAGTAATTCATTGCGTGATTGCATGATGATGATGTGTATTATTTTTTTACCTGTTCCGCACAATTGCGTCATAGCTTGTGGATCACAATGTTTGCTCTGCATTTCCTTTAATTGCGACGCATTTCACTTTAGAAAATAACGAGCTAAATGGATGCAGTAGATTTAGTACCATTGCTCTATTAATTTAATATGCGATTTAGAAATTAGATGCTCACCTAACATAAACGTTGATATAAAGTGGGCATTAATATATTTAACGACATTATTACTAGTATGATTAATTTGAGTTGAAGATATCAATCACATCTTATTTTATTTAATCTAAACAGTTACAAAGATATATTGATAAAATGAATATTACATTATTTCAGAATGTTAATGCATATGAGTCTATTCAGCGTTTAATGTACTTTTGAGATTTTTTTATACAATTAAAATGTCATACTAAATATGCTGTACTCAATAAAGAAGATATTTTATAAAGTGAACTCATAGTATTAAATATGATTTATGGTCGACTTCATAGTCAACCTAAAAGGTTAAGATCTGAACTGAATCTAGACTTTCCTGTCATGTTGTAGCTATGGAAAACGAAATAATAATAATGTACTTCTCAGAGTATCGTGGTTACAAAGTGTTTAAAATATTCATTATGTGAATAATATTTAACTACAACATTTATGTTGTATAAATATACAACATAGAAAACCAAACTAATAAAACGCTATTACGACTCTTAGATCTTCTTAGATCATCTTTCCTCCACATTTCCTCCAGATAAAGTTACTGGTCACTTGAGATCTAAGATATGGGTCTTTTGTGTAGCTATTTTTGATAGAATTTTACTAATATTTACTTAATAGGATGTTTTAGGCATGTTGTCTTCTTCAGTGCTTTAATTATTAATTAAATTTATTGCATTAGATTAGCTATAATTAGCTGAAATCGAACTATGAGGAAACCAAATATTTCCATCAGAGAAGTACGCTTTAAGAATAAACAATCTATAACGCCACACCAAACAATTTAAACTAAAATAATCAACATAATAATTACTATAGTTTCATGGTGTACAGTAACTTTTAGATTTTTGTGAAAAAACAACACGTTCATCATTTATATTTCTATATTTAGCATGTCGTTTTTAGTTTACTACGTTTAAAGAGATCATTGATATGAATCAAAGTATAGTAAAAAAACCCAGCATTTTGTTGTTTAAAATTAAAATCCGAATAAATTAGTGAATAAATTAGAGTGGCAGATTTTAATACACAACATATACAAAAAAAAAACAAAAGTCGGAAAGTTAGAAAACTGTCAAACAATAATAATTTAGACTTTTATTGAGTGTAATCACTATGTGTTTATTATTTATTTGTAGCACGTTTTCGGCTTGCGGATTACTTCAATTTTGTTACAAATAAAAATTGAAATGTAGAACTAGATATCCTGAATACTGAAGAAAGCATCAAGCCGAAAACGTTCTACAAATCAAAATTAAATAATGCGTTAAGTTTCATCTACATAATACTTATGGTTTATGTATAAAACGTTGTCGGTTTGTTACTTTCTTTAGTACTGTAGTACTTATGATTTTACGAAGAAAGCAACAAGTCGAAAACGTTATATAAATAAACATTTAGTAAGTGTTGTAGTTAAGTTCTATCCACTTAATGAATGTTAATTTGTCTTCAATTTACAACCAACCTAACCTAAACCGAGTTCTATAAATAATGAACTTTTCGGGTATTTTTACTCAAATTATCCATTTTTTATCAGTATAAAGCAATAAATTCGGCGAAATCCAAAATTTAATTCACATCAATACTTCATAAACCAATGACACACCAATGAAATATTTACACGATTGCAAACACCTAAGCAAAGAGTAAAAGTTAGTCAAGTCCGTTACTCGACCGCGTCTTTACCTCAACTCCTTCACTTCTCAATTTTCCTCATGTTCCATCTTCAATTGTTCTTCTCGTCAAGTTTGAATGTTTTCAAGTTGAACAACATTTCGAGTACAATATAAATTCGCACACTTTCCTTCATCTTACTTCCTCCGCATCTTCTTGGAATCATCTTCGGCGCGTCATCATCTTCACAACAACAACAATCGAAAGCATGTGGCAAAGTGGCAATTGGTGGCAATTTCTCTCCACTGCTGCGGTGTCTAACGTGTAACTACGATCTAATGGCTGACTGAAGAAGTAAAAGAAGAAGAAGAAGCTGCCGTGGTGGGTGGCATTCAGAGGGGCTGCGACGCTTATTTAAAATGAGCACCAGATGCGATGTGCATCATCAGTCCGCCATCCAACGTCTGCAAAGCAGTTCGGCCCGATAACAACATCGGGCTTAGTTTGGCTTGGTTTTTCCGAAAATTGCTAGTTTCTAAAAGTGTGGTTTGCTTTTCGGGAAACTTTGAGAAGATAGAAAGAAGACAAGTCCTTAACCAAGCATAGGAAACAATTAAACTATGAAGCCCCTTATTGTAAGTATGCATTAAATAATTATTATTGACTATTTAAAGGGGAATTAGTTCTGTTATCAACTATATAATTCAAATTGCATGCTGTTTTACTTTTATTTATTTCTACGCTATGCGATGGCGCCACTATTCCAGCTAAGAAAACTCTCTTTTGATTTTCATTTAATTATTTAATCTTACTACCACTTATTATTAGTATAATATTTAATAAGTTGAAATACTTTTTAAAAATATTATCACCATTTTTCTTCAATTTCATGCCCACAGATGGCGTCACATCAATATAAATGTCAAAAATAAATCCTTAACTCTAAAATGCAAAGTGTAAAGTTTTCCTTTCATAGCTCGTTTTCTTTTTCTTTTCTTTCACCTCTATCAATAATTTTTAACAAAATTCAGACTTAAATTATAAAATTGCTCCTATCATTCACGTCAGAAAGATTTCTTTCTCTAAGCAAGCTACTGCGAGATAAACAAGAAGAAAGCAAAGAAATGATTAGTACCTCCGCTTACCTGATGTTCATTACTGTCTTCGTGCGCGCACCGCTTACACTTTCTATTTCCCATCGTAAGCCGGAGAGTCACGATTATCGCGCTTTTTTACAATTTCGCACACGCTTCACCAACAACGCATTGTTTCACATACACGCCAAACTATCACTTGTTCAATGTTGATTGCTACTGAGCTGTTCGTCAACTGTCTTCTGGGATGTTTAGTTATATCAGAAATCTACCTCAATGCTTACATAGTAGAGATATCTTAATTCATTGTGATAGAGGTTATGTTATAGTGTACCAGTATTTTAATCAATTGAAGAAATTAACTAGTTTGTAATGGTTAATTTTTGGTTTCTCTTATCCTAGGTGCTTTGTTGTGCTGTAGCGCTTGTTTCTGCACGCCCAGAGGCAGGCTACAGTTACAGCCCACCATCGAGCTCCTACGGTGCACCTAGCGGCGGCGGCGGCGGCGGCGGCGGCGGAGGTTTTGGAGGTGGACATGGAGGCGGCGGTGGAGGTGGACATGGTGGTGGCTTTGGAGGAGGTAAAACAATACGCAAAACATCACCAATAATCATCACTACAACTCATTTTTTCGATTCTATTTATTACAGGAGGATTTGGAGGCGGTGGTGGTTTTGGAGGAGGCGGCGGATTTGGAGGTGGTGGTGGATTTGGAGGTGGTGGTGGATTCGGAGGTGGTAAGTATCCTCACTTTATATTATAAGCCATTTATTTACTTTAATACTGTTTTACATCTTAGGCGGTGGATTTGGAGGCGGTGGTGGATTTGGCGGCGGTTTTGGCGGTGGCACCACTGTACAGAAACACATCTACGTCCATGTACCCCCACCAGAGCCAGAGGAGTTCCGTCCACAACGCCCGATCCACGTAGCAGCACCACAGAAACACTACAAGATCATCTTCATCAAGGCGCCATCTGCCCCAACGCCAACTGCCCCAGTCATCCCACTCCAACCTCAGAACGAAGAAAAGACTTTGGTCTACGTCTTGGTTAAGAAACCCGAAGAAGCACCAGAGATTTCCATTCCAACACCTGTTCCAACTCAGCCCAGCAAACCGGAAGTTTACTTTATTCGTTACAAAACTCAAAAGGGAGCCGGAGGTGGATTCGGAGGCGGATCTGGCGGTGGATTTGGCGGCGGCGGAGGTGGTGGTGGATTTGGAGGTGGTGGTGGAGGTGGATTCGGAGGTGGTACGGATAAATATTCTATAAATGATATTAGACAATTCTTACAAAAATTCATTGCGTTTTATTGTTTTTTAGGACACGGAGGTGGAATTGGTGGTGGACATGGAGGTGGCGACATTTCCTCCAGCTATGGTCCACCTGGCAAATCCGGCCCATACTGAACTGTTTTTCCCTGAACAACTGCGCATGCGCATACCAAACCAACATTCGACGCATGAGCATCTGACTCTTTACACGAATATCAAGCACACACTGATATTTGTTGTAAACTCGTGTAAATATTTTCGTGTGCAATATGTTGTAATATGATATAAGCCTTTTATTGTATTTTATTATTGTATTTTTGCTACAATACGGTGACAATAAATGTATTTTTAGAGACTTTCTAATTTTAGTAAAATCACAAAACCCTTTCTGTTTTGAACATTTACTGGTAGCTTTCCAGAGGTGGACAACTATAATGTCTGACATTTCTTGGCATTACCATTCCTTGTTGTTGCCCAGCACAGACCTTCATATACTGCACAACCACCTTCACCAAATCATTATTCACTACTCTCCCAATTCCTGGAATTGCTTCAACAAATACCTCCTCGACTGTAAACTTCCCTCCAATAACCAATTCCTCATTCTCTTGTTCCTCAGGTGCCTCAGGTTCTTGTATGCTGAATTCACCTAATTCCTCACCGGAAGTTTTTTTGAGAATGCCAGAAGAAACATCAACATCAGTACTTGAAATATCTAGGTACTCTTTCTCAGAACCCTTTGAAGCTTCTGCATCTGTCCCTCCTTCTTGTTTTGCAGTTGATGCTTGAGGTGATCTAGGTGACACATCCTCATGAACTAAATCTTCTTTAGATTTTTGTTTCTCTTTAGACTCATCAGGTTCTTCCTGACTCTCTCTCTCATCAACTTTCTCTTTGTCTTTATATTGGTCTGTTATAGAAGTTATTGAACCCTGTTCTGGGTCTTGTATGTAGCTCTGGTCCATATCGGTATCGTCTTTAATTTCAGTTACTTCGTCATCAACAGTTTCCTTCGCGGTCGTTGAAGACTTCGTGTAGCTTGCTTCCCCCATTAAATCTACACCAGCAGTATAAAGTTGGAAATCCTCCTCATCTTCACCAATTTGTGAGTTTGACCTATCAGACATGCCCTTGATTTTCTCATCTTCACCTGGAGATATTGTTTTACCCATAGCTTCAGCTATCCTTTGGTTATCATCAGTCAACGTTGATTTAGAGCCTTGCTCCACATCGTCGCTATCATCACTCAAATCCTCAATACGATCATCTTGCAAATCAGGACATGAGACTACATCTTTCTGGTCTTCCTCTACCTTAGCTTCCTCCTCAACAATTTCCGACGCAATACTAACCATCTTCTCTTGTTGGTCTTTTTTGGCGCTCATATCTTCGTCAATAAATCCCTCTTTCTTCTGGGCTTTCTTTTCCAATAAAGCCAGTAATTCATCAGGAAAATATCTATTCAACAATACTTGATCTCGGGATGCATCTATTGCAGCTAGGAATGTGTACACGTCTATAAAAGTTTCAAGTGAGATCATAGCTGAACCTCCTTCTGGTTCTTCAGTAACTACCTCACAGAATAGGATCATTGTTTGTGTTAGGTTCTCACATAGGAAACCAACACAGAGACCGATAAATCTTAATAAGGGTATAGTCATTGCGTCGGTAAATCCACCAAGGCAGAGCATTTTGATCAAAGTGAGATGGTTCTGACATGCGCCAATCCAACGATCCCAGAGCACTTTGAAGTCTACGTGGGAGTTGTTGGCGAGTTGATACAGCAAGGCTCTGAGCCATCCAGGAGTCACCCCGTCGTAATCTTTGGGGAGTGGATATTCCAAGCGGGGTTTGACCGGTGGTGGAAGGTTTAATGACAAGCAGCGGAAATATGCCGTAGACCATCTGAAAAATTGTAATAAAAACATTTTAAATGCAATACTAGCACAGCAAATCAAACCTTTGAATAGGAACATCTAATTACTTTAATATTAATAAAAAAAAAACAATTTTATTAGTTTTAACGCTGCATTTTATAGGCTGAAGCCGTCAAATTGCAAAAAACTAATGGTTCTAACTCCATTCTGATTTCTATAATTGAAAGACTAACTGATGTTTCTTATAAAATAATTCCATTTTAAAGTGAGAAACATTTTAGATGATATGAGCAGCTTAAAATGTTCTCTTTCTCTCTTTCTCTCTTTACCGACTAAGCTTCGAAGCGCGGCAACAACAGATTTAATTTTAGGAAGTGATTGTACATGAATAATGCAGAATAGCGATAGCTTAATTCTATATATTGAATAGTGTTATACTACCTGAGAAGATCGGTTGGTTGCGATCTTATTGCTGCTTTGGCGTATTGGCGTAAAATGTATGGAAACATGGGTGGTACCATGATCTGCTGCGAGCAATACATGTCATCGGGAAGTTCCGGCATTTTAACTCACTGGTTTAACAAGAGCACAAGGGTTGTAAATATATTGTATAATACTCGTGTAGAGTTAACTGAAGAAAATTAATTGGTCGTAGCCGAATTGCTTCTTATGACCTACGTGACTGACGTGTAAGTGGTTTGTTGTGATAGTTATTGTCCTAGCAACATAATTCAATATGAACATGTTGACAATGTATTCAAAGTAAAATTAATCGATATTGGGTAAAGAGAATAGACTTTGTTAATAATTTTAGTATGAGGATGTTGTATTAATTTAACAAGATTTCCACTATGGCTTCTGCTAGAAGAGATAATGTAATGAAGAGAAAAATGCAAACTGAAATTGTGGGATGATACAATAAGAGAAATATTTGGGGTTTGTAAGGGAAAGATGAATATAAATTAGAACCGCCTCGGTAACACACTTGGCAGCACGCTGGCTGTCAGCGAGTCGTAGGTTTGATCCTCGAAATTAACTTGAGAATCTGCATCCTGCCGAACAGAAATACAGTGCACTTACTGAGCGGCTAGTGGTGGGAGGTGGAGTACAGCGTCGGTCTATGAGCGGCAAGAAACACACCACGACACCCCGCACGAGAATTGACTACAAAAGGGTCGAGATTGATGATGATGTTTATCATATGTTATTTGTTTGTTTCTTTCATACACAATACACTTTGACACTGAATGACGCTGGTACAATCTGTTTTTTGTCTGTATGTATATCTACTTCAGTTTCAGCTTGTTAAATTAGAATTTAGTTGGATTGCTTATAGTTTCTTATAAGAAAGAAAGAAAGGTGCTTTCAGACATATCAAGACACGTTGCTTTTTTGTTTATATAAGCTTTCCGTATTTTTCGGTTTTTAAAACGTCGATTAATATCGATCAATAAAGACTCATAACTATTATTACATCTAGTATTTGAATAATCCATAGCAAGAGTCGGTAACCTGCAGCCCGCAACAACCTTTCGTTGCTTTTTTCATCTGTTTTGTCGATTTATTTCTCACCCTTGTGCACCTTGAGGCACAAGAGTCTTTGTTGCTCTCTTAATTATCTTTAAAATAATTTCGTGCTTTGTTCAGTTTATCTTATCGAAGAATATTATTTTCATGTGTCTAGGCCTTTGGAGGTGCAAAAGTAATTAGCTATGTACGTGTTGGCGCCGCCAACCATTACAATAGGTAATGAGAAATGTATATTATTAAAAAAAAAAAAGAAAAGATAAAAAATGAATTAAGCACCAAAGAGTTCCTCTCTTTTGATTATTTTTAATTAATAATTACAATAAAGCGATATGCTTGATTTGCAAAGAATCTATAAGCGAATTCATAAAATTCATTTTGCATCGCTTCTACGACACAACACAAAAGTGTTACTTACGGATGGTGAGTTTATTAAAAAATATATTTTGGCTGCAAATTAACCAAATTTGTCCCGAAAAATTAAAAAAAAAATTCCTTTTATAAATTGTATAATTTTTGCTTTCTGGCACCATTCTTATATAAGATGTTAGTAAAAAATATAGTTTTTTTATGTCTATTTTTGATAATATATAAAATCCAAGGCGTGGCCCGCGTTGTTTTTTTTTTTTTTTTTTTTTTTAATGACGCGCCGTCCGAAAAAGATTGCCGACTGCAGTATTGTGAACCCAGGCGCGAGCAAACTCAGTTGCCTTTCTTATATAACAAATAAAATGTGAGGAAGAATTTTTCTTTGTGAAATAATAAGGTAAACTAATTCTTCAGAAAAGATGAATTTCGCTTGCCGACGTGAGCAGAGTGGCGCAGTGGAAGCGTGCTGGGCCCATAACCCAGAGGTCCGTGGATCGAAACCACGCTCTGCTAATGTTTTGTAAAAAAAAATAGAATTGATGTGTTGAATTGAAAAAACAGTCCAACTTTCAAATATCATTCAATTGAAAAACTTTCATAACTAAACTACGGACTTTCGTAGTTATACGTTCGGGATCTCATGGTTGAAGTAATTAGAATTAGTTATATTAATGCGCGTCTCTTTAAAGTATAATGACACCCAATGTTTTATAAAAATGTATCAAATTGCATGTGCCATGTAACATAGTTTACATGTCGCATTAGCTAGACTCAATATCGTCCAGTCAGTTATTATGTCCGATTGAAATTGTGCAGTGTTTGTATAAAATACCAAGAAAAACCCGAAACCATCTACAAGTCTTTACTCTTCGCCAACACAACCCGTACGTCGATACCCAGAGCTCTTCTCCCGGTCCATGCTACATTGCAACACACGAGCGCCACGTGTATCCTCTCAAAATCTTCAACCTCATGAAGTCTATCCTATCCTAGGTTGGTGTCTTTGGAATTGCCGCCCCAATGCGGTCAGCTTAGTCGAACCGTCAGGGCTATCCGTTTGCACTAGCATTTCCCCGAGTCCAGCCCAGTCGTAAATGTAACTCGGTTCAGATTTACGAGCATAATACACCAATTCATTTTATATCCAAGCACTTTGTTGTGTTTTCATTCGAACCATGGAATCATGCCGAATACGTTTTATTAAGTGCATTTTTTAAAAATATTTTCCGCTAGCATCAACACATTGAAAAGTTTGTTTCAAGTTCCTTTTAAATTAGTTCATCTGTTATTGACTACACAATTTAATATACATGTACTATATTTTGTTATGTAAAAACATTTTCTTCCAAATTTAACAGCTTTCAATCATTCATAGAAGATTATAAAAAACAATGTTAATAGTAAAACATGTTTTGCAATACAACCACTTACAAATCATAGAAAGGCATTAAGAATGTACAAATCTCCTCATGTTTCATACTAATAGCACAATCTAAAGGTGTCTCACCCCACTTATTTTGTAATCTAATATTAGCCCCATGTGTAATAAGCAACTTAACACATTCCAAATGACCATTCCATGCAGCATAATGCAATGCAGTACAAACATTTACATTAACACAATCAATTTGGACCTTATACTTTTCAAGAAGGAGATATGTAATGGGTGTGTGTCCTTTTAATGAAGCAGCTAAAAGTGGTGTTGTACAAGAAGTGCTTGGAAAATGTCCATGTTACCTTTAAATGCAGCTTGCCCAAGTGGTGTAAGGTATGGAGGCAGGTAGAATGTATAATTCAGATCAACTTCATAATGTGCTGTTTGAAGAGATTGAAGGCATGATAAGACACTTTTCATGTGCCCCCTTTTAATGACACTGAAGAGATTCCTTTGAAAAGTGTTATTAGGCTTCATGGTGTTGAGAACTGAAAAATCAAATGTTTGAAATTGAAAATAGCAATTGACATACCTTACATTAGTTATTCTTGCAAGTTGAAAATATTCGTTAAACTGCACAAATTAAAGTGATGAAAACAATCTAAACAAATCAAATACCGTTAAGATAATGATAATGAGATAATAACGTACTTCACCAATAAACTGAAGTGGAATACTCAACGATAATGATTAAAATAATAAACACTTTTGTTAAAATCGTGCACTAGCGACATCTGACAAGCCAGTCACACATATTTTGTGAGTGACTTCTCAGCTGACAACTGAGAATTGGGGCCGATCAAGGGCCGATATCAGTCAGTATTTACAATTTAATTTCTCTTTGGCCTCTTGGTGCACTTAAAGTACTTGGTATACGAAAAATAATATAATGTCATCATAATCTTAACGCGATAAAAATGGTGTGTGAGGACAAACTTTTCTTCCACAAGGCGGTGGCACACCTTGCACGGTCTCTCGCTCGCATCAACGATTTACAGTGGGAAAAAGTAAGCAAATCACATCAAACCATCACAAAATTACTCAAATATAATTATCAAATAACTTTTCAGTTGAACGCGTTATTCTCTCTCTGCCCAGAGGAACCATCATGTGGAACACTCTTCAAAATAAGCCTCAGAGATCAAGATGCAATTATTGCACTTGGTATATACCTTCTTGAATCTGGACTGCAACACAAAGATAAAATAATTCCATACCTTCTAAGCATTGCCCAACGTTTAAATCGCGCATGGCTTGAGGAGAACAAAGTGAACATAATTGGGCGCATACCAATAGCTGAGAAATTCAGTTTCTCAATACACACTCTTCTGTCAGATATTGCAGCTAGATGTCCAGACCTAAAAGATGACATAATTGCAATACAACTTGAGTGCTTGAATCAGTTAACACAGAATATACAGCATTTGCAAGAGCAACCAACTAATTCAAGTTCATCCAAATTATTTCTGTGTCGTAACACAGTTCCCACTCTACTTGGTTTGGCAAGAGCTATTGGAAGGTTTTCATTAAGTGATCCACCATACATATGTCGCCTTTACCCTAAACCAGATCCGCCTATCTCACAACAACCTGCAGTTCCAAAATGTAACACACCGCATCGACCAGTCTACCAGCGTTCATTCAGCAACTTCCGCTCGATTATCCCTCGCTCTTTATCACTCAATGAGAACGCAAATGCTCCCGAAGATAACAAGTTCCTGGGATTGGACAAAAATTGTGATATCCGTACTTATTTCTTCTGCAAGTTTGGTTCCAGTTTTCACCAATTTCAGAATTTGAGAATGAGCGATGCTGCGTACTACAGAGAGAAGATGATTCTGCTGAGTGTGGATCATTTACAGACTATACTTGCAATGGCCAAGAAGCTACTAACTAAAGAGATGTTGAGCTTCTTGGATGAGCAGAGCAATGAGGTGTATACAACAGGCAAGATCGTTACTTTCCCGTATAAGACGTTTTCGGAGGCAATTAATTTGGTGATGGTTACGCTATTGAGGGAGTTATTGCAACCACAGAGGGATTTACCTGTGGTGTTTACTAAAGATGTTCAGGAGTTTGTCAAAGGTTAGCCTTGATCATGTTACATTTTAGTAAGTAATACTGTATTGGAATATTTGCGTTATTTAAAGGTTTATTCTTGAATGGTCAGACAGCGCTTCAAAGCAGGAACCATGATGCTAGTGAACGTGAAGATCGTGAGAGTAACTACGCTCTGGTGAATAAATTCAAAGTGAATGTGATGGCAAATGCAGCTTGTGTTGATCTTTTAGTATGGGCAATTGGTGATGAGACGGGTGAGATTTTAGTTGATTTTTTTAAATAGATTCTTGAACTATATTTTCCTGCATATGATGTGCAAACACATCATTTCATTATTTGCCAGCAGAAATTTTAGTAATATTGATACAGTTGTGCTCTTGACAATGGGTATAAATCATAAAATTGAAAATAGTTGAGAGCTTGAAAAGAACTTCTATACACAAGTCTACTTATTTGTAAGTCTAATTAGTTAAACAAATAGTTCAATATATTCCTGTTAATGTATACTTTACGTATTGTTACGACATGTTCTTATTCCGGGTTTCCCACAATATACTACTATCTTTATTTCAACTATCGACATCTACGAACTTTCTCTGCTAAGTTTTCAATAACAATCTTTCAGACATCTGCTCTCTACAATTTTCAGACAACCAGGTATCTGAAATCTTTGCTATCATACAACATCTGTCTTGTCTAAATGGATATGTAGAGGAAAGTCACTTAACATTTGTTGATTGCAAAGTCTCTTTATAAGATTAGATTTGCTTGATATTGAATCCATCTAATTAAAGAATCCAATATTGTTCTCGCATATCTCATTGATTTTAACATATTTCTATGAATAATAAACTTCAGGGATATACTACAGAGGAATGGACTTTAGACTGTTAATATTGGTGATTGCTTGCTAAGGAATTTGTAAACAGAATTTTTTTTGGCAATATTAATTTAGTGCAATGTGTTATACACCACTGAATGGCACTTCTATTAAATCTCACAATTAAACTCTACTCGACTTTTAAGCGAATTAGTTGGATTGAAGCTTTGAAATTGAGTTTCAATTATTATTATTATTATTATTTGGTGTCTGTTTTATATTCGATATTATATAGCATTATAATCAATATGTAATCGATTCTTTGACAATCACTACTTTATTTGTAATTGAATTTTCGGTATTGCTATTGGTATAGCTTAAGGATATGGCACGGAATTTATCTGTGTGTGACAATATGTTGTTTACTTCTTTTGTATTAATTGAACGACAATTTGTATTAATTTTGACCAGAATTTTATTGCTTGTCTAAAAGTAAAATGTATCAACTTATAAGTGCTTGAGAATCCAAGTTCAAGTTCTATCGAAAAGGCTCAAAAATAATCACGCTGAATTAATCGAATATTCCAAAATAAATTCCATATAAATGCAGCACAAATGGTGTAATGGAAGATTAAGGGATTAAGTTATTTGCCATAGCAACTAGAGAAAATGGAATTGGGTTTATTGATTTTAGTATCTTAGTGTTGTGTTATTCTTACTCTTAATACCAATTGATCGACAAAAATACAACCGATAGACGATATAAAATCAGTAGCGATAAATGCAATTTTAATGCACTGAACGCAAGCCGAAAACTGTTATAACAGTAAATAAAGTAATAAAAGTCAAAGTATGCATTACATATTAACATGAGTCACCGGCCTAAGAAAATCGATGTAATACATTAAAATATTATGTATCTGATCGGATTTTGTGATTTGTATCAATTTTAAACTTTTTTTCGTGGATTACTTTCAGTTGACGCTGAGTACAATTTATCAACGCTCTCACATGCAATAAATATTATATTAGGTGATTTGTGTGAGAATTTTATACTCGAAGTTTTACTGTTTGATTTTTGAGACAATGCAGTGTAAATCTTTGTACTCAACAATTGCATATTTTTGTTTACTAGTTTTCTAACAGCTACTGTTTGATTTTCTTCTTTACCGTTACACTAATAACTAAATCAATTAATAACAAGCACATATCTCTTCTTTCAAACTTGTTCTTAACTGTTTAAAGAAATAATTAATTTAGTATAAGTAGAATGGTATTCTTAGTTATATAATTCGTAATGCTTGTATAACTACCCTTTTTTATTTAGGTGCTGACAGCCTCTGTGGTCGTCTTTCGGAAAAAATCAACTCCACGCATGGTCACAAACTTGTCCTAGCTCATATGCCTCTGCTGATGGTATGTCTCGAGGGCCTTGGAAAATTGGCGCAGAAGTTTCCAAATATAGCATCAACGTCGATCTATTGCTTACGAGATTTTCTCATCACCCCATCTCCGATTTTGCAAAAACTGCACAAGCAAATATCCGAGAAAAGCGACAAGAAGACCGAAAACAAGTTACCTGTTCTCAATCCTCTTTCCACCAAAGGGTCTTATCAGCAACATCAATACAAGACCATTACGCCAGCACAAACTGCATTCGATAAACTACGAGATGCCGCCATTGAAAATCTCTGCTTTGCTTTAGACGCTGCACATGCTCTGGACCCTAACGTTGTCCGAGCATTGGTGGCAGCAGTATCTAACAGGATCTTCACTGCAGAGAAGTCAAATGGTGAGAGTTCCTTGATTTCCACCAATATTGTCTTTATGTTGGGACATGTGGCTGTTAGCATGAAAGCAGTTCCCAGGACAACAGATACTATCTTACAGTTCTTCCAGCAAAGGTTTTGCAGAGTACCTTCTGCATTGGATATTCTTATAGTGGATCAATTGGGGTGTATTGTAATTGCTCAATGTGAGCAACACATCTACGAAGTAATCATGAAAATGTTTACCATGATTACAGTGGAGTCAAGTAGTGCCACATACAGTGAGAATTCATTGGAGAAGACACAATATACTCATGTGTCCAGGGCTGTAATCAACGCTCTTGCAAACATTGCGGAGAATATCCAAGTAGACTCATTGAATTCCTTGTTGGTGACACTTCTGGAGTTGTTTGTGAGTCTGGGTCTTGAAGGAAAACGTGCCAGTGAGAAGTCTCCAGGTGCTACCAAAGCATCCAGCTCAGCCGGAAATCTTGGCGTGTTGATTCCTGTAATTGCTGTGCTTCTACGAAGAATGCCTACTATTCAGAATCCTAAACCTAGACTACACAAACTGTTCCGAGATTTTTGGCTATACTGTGTTATCATGGGTTTCACTGCATCTGATTCAGGATTATGGCCTGTTGAATGGTACGAGGGAGTTAAGGAGATAGCTGTTAAAACACCTGCACTAGTATCTCAAACATCTAGTAGGTCTGAGATGCGTGGACTTCAATATACATCGGCAGTAAGGAATGAAAGTGTTTCAATCAATGAATTACATGAGCTAAGAACACAGATTCTGGACTTATTGAGAGGAGCAACTGATGTTTCAGCTCATGTCAACAAACTAAGCTTTGCTGAATGCTCATTCTTGTTGAGTGTTTACTGGGTGGAGACCTTAAGAATAACTAACTCTGAAGGACCAAATCTTCAGATTATTATTGTCGAGTATCTGAGTGATTCTGCTCTACAGAAGGATAAGAATGGCATGTGGAACTGTGTGTCTTCTGTAGGCGAAAAGGTATTTGATAAGTTTTTGCAAGTGATGAAGAATAAGCCAAAGGATCAGGCACGAGAAACTGATCTAGAGGATCATGCCCAGTTTCTCTTGGTAAACTTCAACAACCCACAGAAGCAGATAAGACGAGTTGCCGATAAATTCCTGTCTTTATTGATTGACAAATTTCCGCATCTTCTGTGGAATAAGAGAGTATTGTGGACTACCTTAGACATTCTACAGGTATTATCCTACTCTTTGCAGTTGGATCCAAATCAAGAGAATCCAATTCTTGATATTCCTAATACATCCTGGTCTATCCAACTGATGGATACACTGGAAGCCAGGGAGAGTATTGTAAAAGACTTTGCTGCTAATTCGGAGCGGATTTTGAAGGAAGCAATGAAATGGGAGCCACATTGGACAAGATCACACATTCAAGAGTATATTAACCTAATGCAGGGAATTCATACTGTAGGAACGCATGCTGGATTATCCCTTGCTTTTGAATGTGTACAACAACATGGTCCCAACAATCAACAGTGTGTTAGTCTTACAGTTGGGATGTTAGATAAACGCCCGAAGTGCGTGAAAAATGACGTGTCTAAGTTTGTTAGCTACCTCACACTTCGATCGAAATACGCTGGGGAGTTGAATGGTCTAATGTCATTCTGTGGGCAGGAAAACATTAAGGACATGACTGAGAAGCTTTTGGAAAGTGTATGGCAAGCGTGTAAAGAGAAGGATGTTGACGCACATCGGGAAGCACTTTGGAGGTCAACAGCGATGTTGATCACAACGCCAGAGTTAAATCGGAGTCTTCTCCATTGTATTGCATCAAGTCAAGTGGAGCTTTTTACAGTAGAGGCCATGTCTACAGCAGTTGCTTGTTGGCAGTGGCTTATAACAGCCAGGCATGATGTGGAGCTACGCTTCCTCCAGGAAATGGTTAGTGCGTGGACTTATACTGTCCAGAAACGAATGGGGTTGTTTTCAGTTCCTGTCGAAGAGGTGTCTCCTTTGGCTTACAGCGAGGGTAGCAACTTGGAGTCTCAACCACCATTTGTCAAGCCTCATGGGATTTGGGTACAGTTTATTTGTGAGATGATTGAAACAGCAAAGTATAGTAGTTATGAGAAAGTGGAAATGTTAGCTACGTTAATACATAGATCGCTTGCGATGAATGTCGGTGGTCCTACGCCATGTCAAACACGAGATGTTGCTGCCGTTGGTGTGAGGTTCAAGTTGTTGCAATGTGGGTTATCTCTACTACAAGGAGATATTTTACCAAAAAGTCTTGCCAAGAATGTTCTCAGGGAGAGGATCTACTGCAGTTGTTTGGATTATTTCTGTAGACCAGTCAGATGTCCAACTCAGAACAATAATGAGTTACGGGAGGATATTTGTACTCTTGTTAGATTCTGGCAGACTATGCATTCCGATAAAAAGTACCTTCGGATTAGTGATGTTGGAGGTAAGGAGCTCAATCATCCAAGTCACTTTTTTTATTTCTATAAAGCGCACATTTTAATCTTTTCTTATTTCCCACTTTTTTGGTTTCCATAATTGTTACGCCGTTTTCTTTATCACGGTTGTAATAAAAAAGATTTAGATCTAGGAACATCGCCACAGTTCAGTTCCAATCAGACCGTGGAGATGGCAAAACCGAATGAACTACGTGGAACAGCTGGATGGATCAACACAGTGCCCCTTTCTACATCGACAACTACTCTCAGCAAGAGATCGGCGAAGAGTAAACGGGTGCCTACAGCTGATAACTTTGTCCGGTGTTATATCAAGAAACGGAATTTGATTTTGGAATTGTTAGCGGTTGAGATTGATTTTATGATTGTCTGGCATAATCCGGGAAGTCGGGTGGAGCTGCACTTACCTGGGGAGGATTCTCTAGCAGCGTGGAGAGCAAAGACTTTGACGGAGAAACAATGGCAGGATTATACCAGACTTGCATGGGATATTTCACCCGTGTTAGCTGTTTATTTACCGGACAGGTATGTATTGCTAATGTAATTTAAAACAAATGTTAATCTCTTATGTTTTTGATACAGGTTGAAGAGTAATGATTCCATAATCAATGAAATTAAGCATCAAATTATGCAGAATCCTGTGGCGGTTCAGCATGTACCGGAAGCTCTGCAGTATTTTGCTACAACCGACACTATTTTGTCTGACAGTCCGAAATTGGTGTATATGTTAACATGGGCTAAACTCACACCTATTCAGGTATGGATTTAAAAGTCTCTATCTCTGTTTCGTCTTAGCTAAGTTATTGGTGGTAAATGGTTTTTGTGTATTGCTATAGTAGTATGAGATATGCTAATGAATAATATCATTTTATTGGAGGGGTGCAGGGTAAATTTATGGCAAATCAATGCCTCAAAAAGAGTCGTTTATCGCATTATTCAGACTCTAGTCAAACGGAGTGTTTTATCAGACTAGTTCATGTGATATGAATTTTTGAAAACACTACTGCAATTCATCGGTGCAACCAATAGAATCCTTTTCTTCAAAAATTCATAACACTTGAACTAGATGTTCGTTCGAGCTTAATTCTGTTTGCTGCAACGGGAAGACCAACTTCTATACTTTGTTCCAGTTTAGTTCAATAAATACTTTAGATGATATTCGCAGTTAAAAATTTTATGAAAAATATAAACAACTTCAATTTTACAATTTTATTGGAAATTGAAATTTGCAATTCTATTGCATTTGATATTTTAAGGAAACTGTGTAAAACTGAACAGTAAAAACAATGTATGGTCTAACACAAAAATGGGATATGGTTAAACATTTAATTTTAAGGGATTCTTTAACATGAGAATGTAAGGGGATTATACAAAAACGTTCTTTTGGTTGCTTTTAGGCGTTGGCATTCTTCTCCCGACAATTTCCACCTCATCCAATAAGTGCTCAGTATGCAGTGAAAGCATTGACATCATTTCCTAGTGATGCTGTACTATTTTACATTCCTCAGCTTGTACAAGCTTTAAGACATGACACTGTAAGTATTTTTAATTCATGTCGACTTTCTTAATGATTGCTGATTAACTAATTCCTTCAAAGATGGGTTACGTAACTGAATATATCAAATATGTCGCCCAAAAATCCCAAATCGTGGCACACCAGCTAATATGGAACATGAAGACGAATATGTACATGGACGAAGAGATGCAACAAAAAGACCCGGTTCTCTATGATAGCCTCGAAGCTGTAAGCAATAGCATTATCACCAATCTCTCCGGACCGGCCCAACAGTTCTACGAACGTGAGTTCGACTTTTTTGACAAGATAACAAACATTTCCGGAGAGATACGTCCATTTCCCAAAGGGGCAGAACGCAAGCGTGCTTGTTTGGAAGCACTAAGTAGGATTAAAGTACAACCTGGCTGTTATTTACCTAGTAATCCCGAAGCGATGGTTGTTGATATTGATTACAAGAGTGGTACGCCGATGCAAAGTGCTGCAAAAGCTCCTTACCTAGCTAGATTCAAAGTGCAACGATATGGTATTAATGAATTGGAGCAGGTTGCAATGGCGTTCTCACAGAAACAAAATGGAATTGATTTGCAAAATTATGGAAGCACAGGTTCGGAAGTTGCTACCTTGGGACCTGAGCTGTGGCAGGCTGCTATCTTTAAAGTCGGAGATGATGTCAGGCAGGATATGTTAGCGTTGCAAGTGATTGGGATCTTCAAGAATGTCTTTCAAACAGTGGGACTGGATCTATATCTCTTTCCATATAGAGTTGTAGCGACAGCGCCAGGCGTAAGTACCAGAATTGAGTCAAAAGCACGAGGAATATTTTAATTGTTGCTGTTGTAGTGTGGGGTTATTGAATGTGTTCCTAATGCGAAGTCTAGGGATCAATTGGGGCGTCAAACGGACCTTGGAATGTACGAATATTTCTTGAAGAAATATGGTGATGAAAATTCACAGGAATATCAACTCGCTAGAAGGAACTTTGTCATTTCAATGGCCGCATATAGTGTTGTTGGATTCCTGCTACAAATTAAAGATCGACATAATGGAAATATAATGTTGGATGGGGAAGGACA
>JAODIE010000005.1:4980633-4997401 GCA_027575565.1 Diploeciton nevermanni
CCGGACCGATAATGCGTCTCAAGATCTTCCTTTCAAACAATTCGATTTTTGTCTCATTGTTTTTCGTCAGTGTCCATTACTTACTCAGAGCCTTTACTCTCGCATTTGTTAAAATAGTTTGATTTTTAAAAATAGCACCTGAGAATATTAAGCATACAGCGTTATATTGGGCAAAGGTGAAAATATATTCAAATTTCTCATCTGAACTCATCTGCTAGCTTCAGTTTTTCTGTTTGTTTTTCCAACATGCTTTTATGGATTAAAAATTTAAAAATAAAAATATTGTAGAAAAACGTAATTTTGAATTTAAAAAAACCTGAATATTACCTTTGTCACAAAAAGATTGCTCTCACAAAGTGTACGGTTGCAATAGCAAAACGCGCCCGAACATTCCTAATCGGCAACGATGTATTACATAAACATAATACGACCAGAAAGACAATGACTGTTGGCTGTACCCGCAAATCTCGTTGGGGAAATATTAAATGCAGACCATAGCGAACCGCTGGCAGGCCACCTCAGCATTACTAAAACATTACATTTTTGGTAGACAATGTCTAGACCTCCACCAACGCAAAGCCTATAGAAATATACGATGATAGAGATAACGACAACGACTGCAAGGCAGATGAAGACTAAAATAAGTCTGAGAGATATACTAGAAATACTAATCGCATAAAAAAGCAATAGGGGCAAGAAAGAGATAACAAAAATCAGAAGGACCAAGAGACTAGACTAGGATACAAGGAGTGTTAACGATACCAACTGAGAGATACTTTTTGGGTGCAGATTCACACCAATCCATTGACGATACGAGCAGAATGCGACTATGACGATTATTATATAGTGACTAGTAAACAAGTGATTTATCGAAAAACTACTGTTAGGCAGACGCATTGCGAATACGACGTAAAATAATAATGGACCCACGCTCGGATACATATCAGAAGAGAGGTACTCCTTTGAATGAACAGAATCATCTACAGCTATTTTCGAAGCATGCAACGAAATAGTAAATTAATATGTGACTACTAATTGATACGGTTAGCAATAATAATAGATGTAATATTAAGGAACAGGAATATCGAAATCACTTAGTCACCAAAAGAAAGGTAACAAGAACACTTTGGGAAACAAAGCTTACATTTATACAAACTCAGCAAACCATTCAAATATATTATAAAAACCAATAACAAGATATAAAGCATTCAGGTAAATACGTCTAAGGAAGTATATAACTTAGTGGCAAGAACGCCACTGACAAGAGAATCCAGAAAGGGTTTAGTTAAATTTAGTAAAAAGTAAGTAAACAATAAGCTTGACGAAGCAGAAATAAAAGTAAGTACTAGTCAAGAAATAATAATATACGCATATATATTAAAGTTTACATATATTATGTTGTGGAGACTTATTTACTAATTATTCATTAAATATCTTAAAGCTGCCAATATTGATTGTTCTATGTAAATCCATTATTGGAGACAGTCAATCGAGTTAGTCGCAAATGCTCAATAATATTGTGACCCTGTATCCATACGAGTTGCCAGCAGTCAAAATTAACCAACTGTGTCAATGCTAACTAATACAAAAGAAAACACCGTGACAACAACCAGTATTACAGCGTACGTAAAATTCTCTCCCGGTATGTTGCTGGAATTACAATAATTCAATGTTATTTACATCATTAATATCGATAATAAATCAACACAAAGTATTTCCAATTGTATACAACAAAGCTTAGTACTAATTAAAAATGAGTCAGTTGACTCTAAACAATGTAAACACATGCCATTAAAGAGACAAGAGTTTACCGGCCGCGGAGTCCGAAAGGGTTAGAAGTCGGTTAGTTAGTGAGTGAGTTCAATCATTGTCCAGTATTGCCGCTTACACGAGTATAAAACAAATATATTAACCTACTGTGCCTGATCCCGGTCAGTCCACTGCCAAGCTATCAAACCTTGTGAGCATGAAATCCTCAAACTGCGACAATATTTTGAAATGTACAATGTCATTAATTTGTTTTTATTATTCTTATTTATATTTAACAATAAACTAAAGAAAGATTCAAATTAGCCACATAAAACATTTTTCGTTATTTTATTTAGAAACAATTTGAAAGAAACCATAATTTGTGGTAAATTATAATTTTTACTTGAATTTATTAAATTACAGATGAATTGTGTCAAGAGAGTAAATTTGTCAAAATCAATATAATTCCTTGAACATAGTCACATCCTAGTTCTCACACAGAAATCATAACTGCAATACCATATTGGTATTGCGATGCGTTACGTCAAAGAACAGAGAGAAGAACACATTTTAACAACATTATGGATTGGGAAGATAAGAGGCAAAGCAGCGCAATATACAGCTTCTCATGTCTAAGCCATCCTCACCTACTCGGAGTACTTCCTGTTTCTACAAACGAGGCACTGACGGACGAATTCCTCAAACCTCATTCCGGAGTGCGTGGACGTCATGACGGGTGCGTCGAACTGTTTCGTTACCGGGGAGGTCATCTTTGATGGCAACGTGAACGTCTTGTTGACGGTGATGTCGCTCCTTGCTGTATGTCCCAGCAGGGGCCATGGTTGCGACGCCTCAGCAACGACGGGTGCGTCGAATCGATTTCGTTATCAGGGAGGTCATCTTTGATGTCTACGTAAACGTCCTCTGACACCACAAGGGTGTACGAAGAAAAGGGAAGAGGGTTGAGCAAATGCCTAAGCTCCGTTCCGATGTTCCTGACCGTGACTGTCGTTAAGGCTCCTCTCACTACTTTTGTCTATGACAGGGGTGAAGAGCCTGACGAAGCGGACACGTCGAACCGTTCGTTAGCAGCGCCTGTCGCCTTTACTGTACGCAAGCCGCAGCATAGGCGGAGCGTGTGAACGCCTGAACGTTCGGGGGGTCGTTCCGTTATCAGCGCCGGTTGGCCGAGCTAACAGCGTAGTCGACCTGCGACGTTGATCGGTGGCGGGCGGCGATGGCAACGTGGACGAATCGTGAAGGTCGCCTGTCGCGCTTTGCTATGTGTCCGTGCAAAGGCGAAGTGTGTGAACGACTAAGCGACGACACGTGTGGGGAAGCTGGTGACGTGGGGGAGGGTTTTTGATGCTTAAAGCCGAAAGGCAGGGAAGCGGCAGTAATGCCATTAAATTAAAAAAAACATTATGGATTGAAAATGTTTAAGTACGGGATATTATTTCTTGATTTTAGTTCAAAGTGTACCAAAATACACACAAAATATAGTTAAATCTGTCAATTCCTAATTTTAAATGGTACAGAAAATTCGAATAATATTTTTTACTATAAACAAGGTTAAGACTATTCATTAATATACTTGAACTAAATATTTTCATAAATTCGGTACTATAGTCTTTATTTGCATTTTATAAAATCAAACAAACACCACACCCAATTCGTTCAAATCACAATGTTGAACTTCTCTAACTCTAAATCATCTGCAATATTGTAATTATTCCGTTGGTTTGTAATTTCTAATAGCTAGAAAATATTAACATGTTCTCACCGGGTAGGCTCACCGGGGATTTACAGAATTGTTTAAGAAAATTCAGCAGTTGCGAGAGGATGGCCTAAACTAAAGATGAACTACAAACCATTGAAAAAGAAGCCCCTTTGGAAAGTTTATGGCGTTCTGGAGTTTTTCCGAATTGCAAAATTTATTATGTTGATATAACTTAATTTAAGACTGGTTAAATATATATATAAATATTTATCAAACATTTTCGGTATGTGATCCTATTGAGTATAGATATAATATGTACGTTGTTTGTTTAAATAAGATTTGTTGTTGATATATTGAATAAGATATGTCACTGCAGCAAGGTTGATAGAGGGTATAACTATAAGCGATGCCGAGTACGATACAACTTGGATAATACTGAGCGAGACATACGAGAATCCGCTGGCGCTGATATGAATGCATATCGACGCACCGCTCAATCTGTTAACAGTTTGGAAGAACAACCCACAAATGCGAACCATGCCCATCCTGTGTACAATGCATTGCATGATGCGAAACTCTAGGCAGCCCTGAACTCACACACGCCAGGTACCTGCAGTAAAGACTCAGCAGAAAACTGTCAGACAGACCCTTGCGTTGACCTAGCCCGCCACGCAACAACTGATGCATTATCGACATGCGTTGTGCTTGTCCAGACTAAGTTCGGTAGCTCGCAAAAGTAGTAGTAGTTCCCGCTCTACTAGACAGTGGATAAGCGGTGACGGGGGTTTATCACAATTATTGCGTTAACGTTTTTGATGATAGTCGGTGGTGAGCGATTGTGTCTCATGAAAACGGTTCAGGCAAATGTATGTGGCTTTGTAACTAAATTCCTAATCCCTTCCATTACTGGCAACATTCCGGATCACAATATCACCATCCGCCAGTAGGTATGTGGCTTTAACTTAACTGGATGGATAGTTGGTGGTGCATTCGAGGAGAAATCCTTGAAATCAAGAATAATAACGTACGTATCATTATATGAATTGCTAAAACGATTCTGGTTGTTAGAATCAACTATGCCCCCCATTTACACTACCACCGACGTTGACTTCAAGAAGCATTTCCAGGAACATGCAACGCGTCCATCCGATGGACGATTCGAAGTAGCCATGCCGTTTATAAGAATTTCCGTAATTCATGGCGATTCAAGTGTGAGCGCGCATCAATCTTGCCTACTCAAATCTGTAGTGTACTCAATCCGCCCGGTTTTGTAGCCCCCGTCGCGGTTGTCGCTAAAGTACTGATGCAAAGTCTGTGAGGTCCAAGGATATGTTGGAACGCTGTGCGCGACGCAACACCTACGACATAAAGTGCCAGTATTACAGCGCTTTCAAAGGCTTTATCGTAGATAGTGTTCAACTCGTAGCGGTTCAAAACAGTTGATTTGAATTGATGAAACATTTGATCGGTAACATTCGGAGGCAAACCAGCACCTGCACCATGTAAGCAAAACTAGGTTTCAACTGAATCTACCCGAGCGGATCTTTCAAGTCGGGGCGTTGCTGCCGCAAACTTGATGGACTCCAAGTTATGGAGAACTATACCAACCAGGCTTCCTCAAGGATCTTCACCTTTGCTCTACAAGCCAAAATTTACACTACTTAAAGGTAGTATAATTCAAGATATTCATCAGCGTAAACTCCACGCTGGCTTCCAAGCCACCTTGATCGCGGTCAGGATGAAGTGCTAGCCAATAAATGAACACATCGATGCATACGATGCCGTCGAAGGTTTCATCAAATTACGCAGACAATAATGGCGTTCAGAGTGAGGTTACGAAGTGTTTAAGATTCATTATGTTGATAAAACTGAAGAAGGCAACATGCGGAAAACGTCACACCAAGTGACTAAAAGTAAAGTTTTATCAACATATTTTTACTAACATTTGCCTAACAATGCAAAATCTTCTCTTTTGATCCTCAAAACTAGACGGCACATCTCCAAACTAGAATTTTATCATCAACACAATAAACACAATTATAAAACTAAATTATTGCACATTCAATAACAAACTATATTCAATAAGTGACGGACTAATCACAGGCTCCTCGATTTCACCAATCTTGTCTGAAATATTTTTGCAACACCACGATGAATCCGTTATTATAATAACATATATTAGATATGTAGACGACATCTGTTTGTGCCAAATCATAAAGTTGGTAATAATAATCTAGAGGACCGGCATTATTTGGTCTAGAGTGCCGTGCCCATGTAATGTCAGAAGCTCCAAATTTTACAAACAGTTCAGAACACGATCAGCTCACAATAAATATATACTCAACAAATCCCTATCAATTAATGTTCTATCTTCGAGTGGAGATTCTCATCTAGGAAGACCAGGCTACCAACAAGGATACCGGAAACGCAGGCGATCCACAAAATGATTCTCCTTACGCGTGCTCTCGCCTATACAACATCCTTTGTATCCTGGAAGATAATTCCTAAGTCAACAATAGCAACATCCTTAACATAATTAAGAACATACACCCAAACTTGCAATTTACTGTAGAAAACAATCCCACTAACAAACTAAATTACCTAGACCTAACCTAATAATTCATAATTGTTTCAATCACTCAAAACAACATAAAACTTCATAGACTTTTCAATACACTACTAACAATAAAACAACACAAAATAGAATTTAATAGAATTAGAAACATTGCAATAGAATACGGATATAATACAATATATAGCTAAAATATACAACTCAATTAAACACAGAATCAAAAATCAAAACACTTCTTAACTATGCCAAGAAAAAAAATACCTACACTGACAGCAATATCCACAAAATGGCAGAAAAATCAATAACCCACCAAATTCTATAAACATCTACAAATCCAACGGTATATGTAAATTAATTTGAAATTATTCTCTATTCGTTTATATAGGTTAAAAAACAGGAATTTTCAAATCCGGTACAAAAAACACATGCACGCCCTCAATGATTTCCAAACATATTATTCTTCTTTTGCTAACCACTTAATTAAACATTTACACGCAGGTAACAATATAGACATAACGCTAACAGTTTTAAAAACAGATAATTGGCATTTGAATATTAAAGAAAACCTTCAAATGATGAGCATACCCAGTCACACTTCATTTAAATGATGATCGATGTCACTAAAACAGATTAAACTTACGCGGCTGACCTAAGCGTAGTAAAAGTGCCAATTAATTGGTTTACGATATATCAGGAGATAGAGCTCATCAAGCCTTATCGTCTCGATAAAATTAGACTTAGGGTTGGCGTTTTAGGGTGTTTTTTTTTTTAAATCAAAACATAACCACGCGTGTTTGTTTTGGTTTTGTGATTTTGCGCAAATAGTAACGGCAACCTAAAAATATCACTAGGAAAAACTGTTTCTAAGCTGTTTCCAAGTGTTGAACAATTATCAGGACGTCAGGACGGCAAAAGCGGTCACTCGCTGGATGCCAAAACAAAAAGTAAGCTTAGCGAGGACGGCGCATCCAAGGCTAAACGAATGCCAGGAAACCAGCAAGAAAAGACAGAATGCAAGCAACGGGGTAACATTAGCCTTTCTCGGGCCGCAATGGTTGTAGAGTCAGTTGCGTAAGTACTAGCACAATATTGCAATCGTAGTAAGAATGTGCACACTGAGATTAAATACACTTCGCAGAAACGCATTGTTCTTATTGGACGCACGTGCTTAAAAGCAGAAGGCACTACAGAGGCCGTCTACAGAAACCGGTATGAGAGAGAACGCGTTTCAAGCATAAACAATACATAAGCGCTACATAAGGCGGTAATAAAGAGTAGAGGTAATATATAATAAAATAATTATTGAGACCAGACAGAGTACCTGGGTACTTCGGCGGAAGGCAGGCGGTTTCCGGAGGAGTGATGAACGAAAAGCCAAAGTAATACTTATTAACCCCAGGACAGAAAAGTTACCGCTACTGGCAACAGAGGCGGTCAGAAATCAGGTCAGAGTTTAATGTATCAAATACCAACTACAAGAAATGTTTGAAAGTTACAAAACGCGTTAGTTGAAGAGCGTGAGTATGCGAAGATGCAAAATTTATTCCTTTGAGAGTTTGGTGCCAAAAGTATGCAATTGCTATTTGTTTGAACTGACTGCTCCGGAACTCGGCAGCGGAACCGTTTGATAATCGTGCCCTCACAATGTGAGAGTTCGTCGGGGCAATACAAAAAGACTTGGAGACGCCGTCGGGAAGAACGTAGAGTTTTCATTTTTGTATGAGCGTTCGAGTTCCATGGAATTCTGTAGCAGAGAGATATGGTTTGGAAGGCGAAGAGCACCGCATTTGCGGCGGTGTCCGGACATTTTCATCGAACCTTGAAAATTCAAGAGAGGGTCACGTGGACATTCCTGACGGCTCATACCCATATCCGCAGCAGGTCTTTAAGGTGAATAGCTTCTAGTCGATAGAATAACGTAGACAAGGAAAGTCGTTAAATTGAATCCGTAACTTCGGGATAAGAATCGGCTCTGAGCATTGGGGCGCATCGGACGGGGTTGGGAAGCGAGTTCTGGCTGACGTGCCGGGTCTATGCGAGTTCGGTTCCGTGGCTTGGCCTCTCGCCGAACTTCCTTGCTGTAAGGCCTTCGCCGGCGTGGCAACGCGTGCGGGAGTTGCAACCTTTTCGACCGTTAATCATTGATTAGCTTAAAACTGGCGCCGATTTGGGGAATCCGACTGTCTAATTAAAACAAAGCATTGCGATGGCCCCAACGGGTGTTGACGCAATGTGATTTCTGCCTAGTGCTCTGAATGTCAACGTGAAAAAATTCAAGCAAGCGCGGGTAAACGGCGGGAGTAACTATAACTTTGTTAAAACTCTCTTAAGGTTCCGACCTTCACGTGGTGAGAGTCGGGCAACGCAATGATTCTATTCTATACAATAGAAGAGCGGCTAAGAGGAACTTCTTATTCACACCCTCACACACCCTGCTTCACCACTTCTGTCTATTTTCACTCATGTAACCACTTCCTATTCCTCCAATTTGGGAGCTAGTCCGACACACCAACAAAAAACCTCAACAATTATAATGGAGAAACACAAACATACTGTAGCCTCGGCTGCTGCGGACACGGGTTCTTCAGGAGCAGGGCCTATGGTGGCAAGACCGGGAAGCCATTCTACAACGACCTATGCGCGAACTTTGATACCCACTATTTCCAAACCCGCCAAAATGGGTAGGGCCCACCTACACCAGACCCTCTCCCGGAACTTATCCGGTTCACCACACGTTCGTCATAACCCCACCCCAAACGAGGCCAAGCAAGATTCTGGCACTCAAGAGGGACGCAACACCATTGACGTTCCCTTTAGCTGTAATCTATGCGGCACTAGATACAAGCTAAAATCTAGTCTATCAAAGCATCTAAAATAATGCGGGACTAGAGACAAGACGCGATGCCTTTACTGCTCCTTCTTATCGGAAAAACTTACGCCGTGGTTCACCAGTACGAAAAACGGGCACACCCATTTCTTTACAAGCAGAACTTCAAAACAAGTTGAACGTTCCAAAAAACGAACTGATGTCATCAACTTGCTTCAATGGAGGCATTGAAGCAAGTTGCTCCAAAAGTAGAGTTTGCCTAAAAGAGATGGCCGTCGCCACCAAATTAACAGTCCATCAAGTCCGGTACATCAGTAGTGAAGCATATAAAGCTTATTTGCTGTAAGCAAAAGGCAAACTAAATCGCGAACCACTTTCATCTTGCTCTACGTCTCAAATTCTTAACACACACACACCTCCCAGCTACGCGGAAACAAATGCAAACCAACACTTCCTCCCACCACACCTACAAAACATAAAATAGTCCAATCACACAACCACAACAACACAACACTTCAAATTTTAGAACCAAGTGACAGAGCCTGCCCAGGCTTCTCATCTGAAACACAACCAACGCGTTGTTTCCTTCAATGAGAAGGAAACGCGCCTCGTTTGCGGCCACACCGACACAATAAATTCACTTTCTAGCTTCACCGGCAATAACCTCACCCTAAACAAAAACCTTTCACAGTCAAACACCTCGTCCCCCCTTCCAACCTCGCCAAACACAAACTCAGCAAAAAGTCTATCATCGAATACGAAATTGCTTAACAAGTTAAACAAACTTAAACTAGAGATAAATGCGAGTGCACAAAATTTAATCTCAATGACTTACTAATGACTTAACCGAGAATTTCTTTAAAACCGTCTCAGAATAACTTTCACAAAATTTTCCTTTGGCTAAAAGCAAACATTTCACTGCCAAGAAGTCATCTTTAAAATCACACAAATCGCAAATAGTTACCTCTACACCAAGAATCCTCAAAGTGTAACCACTCTTGTCTGCTCCGGTAAAGCCCTAAAACAACCCAAGTACGAACCAACTTTTGAGGAATGCACTGAACTATTCAGAAACATCTTTAAAAGTTTGTCCCTTAAAGACCCGGAGTCCATCCACATGTGTAAAACCTGATCCGAAATATGCAAACCGATAACTGTCAAAGAGTTGAAGGCAGCACTACAAGGCTGGACCAATTCAACACCCGGGCCCGATGGCAGTACCTGGGTCATATGTACTCCGGACAGGGCGCTAGTAAACCGTCAATTTTCAACTTTAAAACTTGACTAACTCGCTTGAGCTCTATGCCTCTTAAGCATCATTAGAAGCGTATGCTATTGCGAGTACACATTTTGCCCAAACTACTCCATGATTTACAAAATCTTAGCATCACAAGCGTGAAGCAATGGCTTCATTTGAATATTTACACAAGCGACCAATTAATATATGCCAAGATTCGGACGGAGGTCTAGGTATAATGTGCCTACGTTTAGGAATTCCTTATATCCTTTATAGACGAATCCTCAACCTCCAAGATAGCAGAAACCTTATTATTAAAACCGCCCACAATTTTAGCCGTTTCACATACTTCAAGGGTAATTAAACATCCCAACCTTGCACATCATTGTCGCGAGCGTATCAGCACCATGGCATTTTTCAAAGACCTCGAGGAATGCGCTGCTGACAGAGCCAGCCGAACCTGGATCGAGAGAATTTCCAAGAATTTGACTGGGACTGACTTCGTCCGTACCGTCCAGCTCAGAACGAACAACCTTCTTTTGAGGGGCATATCATCCAACTCCTCTGAACTGAGGCAATGTCGTGGTTGGCCAACCAAAGTGGAGACAACATCCCATATACTCCAGGACTGCTATATCACTCATGGCACCCGAATTAAAAGGCACAATAACATTGTCACTAAAGTTGTTAATTATTTTGCCTACAATAAGACTGGTGCATGGAGAACGAACCTCATATTTGCCACCCAGATGGACAGCTCTTCAAACCTGACATCATTGTCCATAAGTCCTCCTCACTAACCGTGGTTTGTGATATTCAAATTGCCTGGGGAGGAATTACAACTCTAAGCGAGGCCTGGGATCGCAAGGAAAAAGTTTATAATAATCCAAAATTCTCTGAGGCAGCCCACCACCTATGGCCCAGAAGACAGCTCATCTTCTTTCCACTGATCATTGAAGCGCGAGGCGTCTGGGCTTCCCGTAACAAATCCACCTCCGATGAACTCCAAATCCACCCGTTTTTGCGAGCCTCTTGCGTTGCCAACATAGTACGCTGGGGAAGTAGCATCCACCGCTATTTCATGTCCTGTATCTAGGCCAACCCTACACCGGACCAACCACATATGAGAACACACAATTTCTCACCTCACACTCTAAAGGTTAGTCAAAATTAAAGAAATTTTTATCTCTTTATCAAACCATTATTTTCCTACGGCAGAGCTCCACCTTAAGCCGAAATGCATTTATGTATTTCACCTCCTTTTTTTCATATATATTATCATATTTTGTAATATGTTGAATCAATCTTTGTAAATACAATCTCTGAATAAATGTTTTTTTTATAACCAAATGCCTCGTCATCTAATTAGTGACGCGCATGAATGGATTAACGAGATTCCCCCTGTCCCTACTATGAAGGGATCAATTTTCTTGATACCGACGGCGAGGCCGAGACCTTCCAACGAATCGCATTGACGGCATGCCGAGCTGCGATTCCGATAGCACGAGGAGGAAGAAAACCCGGCCTTGCGTGATGGACACCGTCAGTCCAAAAGATGCGGCAGGACACAAGAAAACTGCGACAAATTGTCCAACGGAACAAAACCCGCCAGAAAGAATAGCCAAGGCTAAAATAGCATACAAAGCAGCCATCAGCAAGGTTAAAACAAAGGCCTGCCGAGACTTGATTGCGCAAGGCAGCGACGACGACTCATGGGGACTCGCACACAAGATCATCGCGGCAGCGGAGACAGGGCGCGAGACAACATGAAGAACAATTACTCGGGCAGATGGAAACTGAACGGAAAATCGCAAGTCAACGACCGAAGCACTTATTCTAAAGTACTTCCCAGATCACAACTAATCTACCGATGCGGAATGCCACCGAAGATTGAGACATCAAATACACAACAAATGAACGAACGGGTTTACCAATCACGCCACATGAGTTGGAGCGACGGTTCGAAGGAGGCCTAAACGAAAAGCCCCGGGCATTGACGGATTTCTATCCGCCGCATTAATTCAACTAACGTGCTCGGTAAGCGATACGTGGGTGGGGCTACTAAACCATTGTCTAAACGAGCAAGTTTTCCCAAAGATTTGGAAACAAAATGGAAACAAAACAGATCGCCTAGTTACCTAAACCAGATGGTGGGTTGAGACCCGCGTGCTTGCTCCCAACAGTTGGGAAAATATTCGACAAAATCCTAGCGGAGAGGCTAACATTCCACCTGAAGAGCACGGAAAAATTATCAGGTACGCAGTATGGTTTCCAAAAGGGGGCAAAAACAGGCATTATTCGTTGTTCTCGACATTAAAAATGCGTTCAACTCAGCACGGTGTCTGAAGATTCAACAACTGCTGAAGAAATGTGGCTACCCAGGCAATCTGACTGGCACAAACAAAAGTTTTCGGAAGAATCGGAGTGTGATATCGCAAGGCATCACAGTAGATACGCGCTTAGGACCTATTTTGTAGTTATTAATCATGGCAGATTGGTTTCCAGGAATGCAGGAAATAGCAGTTCAAGCTTTTGCGGACTACCAAATACTGCTGATTACCGGGTCGTCAACCAAACGGATCGAGGAGACGTGGGCGGTAATCTGAGGCGGATGTTATAGATGGGCACACCTACACAAGTTGGAATACGCACCGCAAAAGACGACACCAATTTTTGCAGAGACCGGTAAACCCTTCAGGGACGAGCCGCAGCTGAGTATGGGACCTACAATCGTTACACCAGCGGAGACGATGATGACGTCATTATTGACGCTAAGTTGAATTTTATCAAACACGTGAAGTACATGCGTGGAAAAGCAGCAGCAGGCCACCAACTTCGAGCCATAATTGGGAAGCCGTGAGGGACGAATCCGCAAATTCTGAGAGAATTCAATTGCGGCGCAGTGAGACCAGCGCTTCTCTACGCGTCGGAGATTTGGAGATCGAAGTCCGAGGATTTCAGAAAAATCTGGCATTTGGGTGCAGCACAGCGGCTATTCTTGCCAGGAGTTACCAGAGAATACCAAACAACTTCAAACGTGACCATCTAAGTTCTGACAGGCTGTACGCCACTTCACATTGATGCGGGGCAACGGCACGCGTACGCAAAACGAAGAGAGCAACCCAGATCAGAAAAAAGACCTGCGGTGGCGGAGTTAGATCACCCAGCAGCAAAACGCAGCAGCTGGAAGGAGCTGATAAAGAAGACCAACAATTTCCAGGGTTGTAGTTATTTGTGAACTCATCCAAGGGCGAGAACAACTCCGTCGGAATTGCAGCAATAAAAAGAAAAGGTGAGACACATAAACAGCGCTTGCAGGACGGCTACCCTGTACATCTAGCCGAACTGCAAGCAATAAAATTGGCAATTGATACTGCAGATAATTTGTATGTTTCAGAAACAACTATGTACGTCGTATCAGACTCAAAAGTAGCGCTTAACATCCTCTTTGAGGCACGATGCGGCGTTGCGCAGAAGATGAGGCGCAACATCCGGTCACAGGCAGCAAGGTAATTCAAAGGAATTCAAGTGGGCTGCAAGGGTCACCCTAGGCATTAAGAAAGCCAATACAGCAGAAAAAAAGTGATAGACGCGTGCGACATTATCGGTCTAGAGAGTTGAGCATCACCGGTATTAGTTCTTAATCTAGAGAGCCCAGAAGACGTTGCCGTTTTTATTTTGTTACTGAGAAGCGGTTGAGTGTGCCATGTATAGGTAACGTCAAGGCTCGAAAAATTATAAAAATTAGTCTCTAGAAGAGTCTCAATTGAGTCTTCATAAGACTCTTAGTCAAGTCTTAGTCAGAGCTCAATCAGTTACAAAACTATCTCGCAGTTCCAAGTTATAAATATAAAATCAATTCAATAAAAGTCATAATAGCATATTCAAATCTCTTAAAAATTATCTTAATTGAGGCGACTTTTTGTAGGCCGAGGGGTTTCGGATAGTTTAATCGCGTCTGCCGAGCAACATTTTGGTCCTTCGAACCGGATATCTTTGAGAACGATCTTACAAACCTTCGCAAAACAAGTGGTCGCCACAGGCAACGTTTTGGTTTCTTTCTCAAAGTGCACTCTACATCATTCCAACCCTAAAGAGAGTGGCTGCAGTCTCAAAGGTGTTCTCAGCTGTGCAAAGACAGAGAAGCAGCCAAATACAATGAATATTCCTGGCGAGTTAGATCCAGACACTGTCATCCGTATCAGGCGGAAGCTTGCTCGCCAAATTGAATCAGGAAAAACGATTGATGAAACAATAAAAAAGCTTAGAGTGCTTGATGCAAAAATTTGCGATGCCGCCTTGACTTGTCAGCTCAATTTTTGCATCTTATATGGAAAATCTGACACCTTGATAGCAGCCGCCGCATTGCCAGTTCCATCCAGGCATAAGCCCGCAACGAAAATTCTACTACTTCTTCTAAGTCTTGCTGGAAGGCAGCCGGAATACTGCTCCCAAGCTAGTAACAACTTCTTATTCGCCATCATCTTGCCCCATCTGCGGGGAAAACCATCAAATTGTCAAATCACGGCGCTGCGTCTTGTAAAGCAGAAGCTTGCCACAAATGTCAGCAATTACATCACACATTTTTGCATCTGGAATCACCAGCGCCCCCAGTAGCAAATCACGCCTCCTCGCAAACGGTAACGTTGCTACACACGTGTCAAGTCAAGGTGCTAAATGCTTGTGATGAACCTGTTTATCTGCGGGTGCTTTTGAACTCTGGGTCCGATCTCAACATAATTTCCAAGGCTGCAGTCATGCTGTTGGGTCTGCCCTTGCAACGAGCCAAACCAATGGACGACAGCACAAATGCTAATAGAAAATTAGTGCTGGAAGTTCATTCTTGCAAAAAAAATGTTAGCCTAAAAATCAAAGCATGAGCGCTTACTCTAGTAACCGCAACCATCCCCAGCCAATGGTTTCCCTTAGCCACGGCTCCAATTCCAGCATTATCCTCGCCAACCCAAAGTTCAACCAACCTGCTAAAATGGATTTGCTCTAAATAAATTCTTTTTTCCTCACAATTTTAAAGGAAAAAAAAGATCGTTCATCGACATAAATTTTGTCAACACTGATTTCGGGTGGATAGTAGAAGGCTGTATAGATTTGCCCTCTACAGAAAACGAGAAATTTTCTCAAATCAATCACAATCGCTTAGAAGACTCAATTATGAAATTCTGGGAAATAGATCGTATTACTACCGTACGACCAAGTAGCACTGAAGAAATGAAATGTGAACAGCATTTTGCTCGCACCGCTAAGCGCGATTCTACCGGTCGGTTTGTAGTCTTTTTTCCTTTTAAAGAATCTCTTGATGTACTTGGTGACTCTAGCGTACGCTCGCCAATGCTTTCTTGCTCTAGAACGGCGGTTGGCAAAACGACCTGATATGTATCAGTAATATCGAAATTTCATAAGTAAGTATGAGAATCTTGGATATCTGCGCAAAGCCACTAATCTCAGAGGAGGCTATTACCTTTCACACCATTGTGTCCTCAACAAGTGAAGCCTAACAACTTAAAAATCTCTTAAAAATCCTCTTAATTGAAGCGGACTTTTGTAGGCCGAGGTGTTTCGGATAATTTAGTTTTTTTATAAATAAGTATTACCATCTTTTTTGTTTGATTTTTATTTACATTATGTATTTATATTATACTAAATTTATTCAAACAAAATATTAAACGTTCTATTAGATAATTATATATATTTATTAGTTTATGAAATTATTATACTGACTAGGGCAACAAAGTGCTCATATTCAGGATACGGACTTAAGATTTTGAAATATAAAATAAAATTAATATGTTTTTTTGTTTTAATCAAGTAATTAACATAACTTCCAACCACAAAGAATTATTAAATAGCGAGATAGGATGAAATCAAACTGGCACATTGATATACGAGTACATACACGTAAAGTGTGTTCGAGAAATATAGTGGGTAGATCTTCCAGTCTTCCAGTAGCAATAAGAGAAAATTTACAGCAGTCTATTTACGAAAAAAAATTATCTGAACACCCCACAACAGACAACACTTTACATACACTAAGCAATAAGATCATTATTTGCTATTATGTGGTATGTTTGATACCAAAAAGTTAGAGTGTGAGGAAATTAAAATGAATGTTGGCAAACTTCATAAATTATAGAAAAATAAGCGCAAAGGTTTAAATATTACTATTTAAATATTCACCAATCACAAACACATTGTTCGGTAAGATATATTCTTCATGAAAATATTTTTCCCCAAAATTATTATATTCACTGCAAATTCATTTGTTATATTTCCACAGCGTAGTGTTATTGCTGAAAGTAGGCGCCGCGATGAGCACACCTATATTAATTAAGATGAAACACAGTCACGAGTAGTTTTTTAGCAATAGCAATTATAGTTTTATCCATAGTTTTGTTATAAGTTGTTTAGTGTCAGCCCACCACAGTTTAATCACCCTCGAGTAAAACAAAGCGTTAACATTTGATCGAAATCAATTCGATCAATTATGAATGAACAACACGACTACGTCCCGACAAATGTCCTAAGGTTGCAAAAAATGAATGTCATTAGTGCGAAATGTGGATCTTATTACACCATATTTCTCACAGATACAGGCACTGTGTTTGCTTGTAGAAATAATAAATCAAAATAATGTGGGATTGGTGACTG
>JAODIE010000006.1:0-41112 GCA_027575565.1 Diploeciton nevermanni
CGGTGTTTTGTGGCGCTGGCGATGCGAAGCTCGTGACTTATCGCGCAACTTCGCAGTTTTCACAAACAGTATTATACGGAAGAAGGCAACATGCCGAAAACGTTATATGAAGTGAATAAACGTAAGTGTATAGTAAAATTACATCAACATAATGAATCTTAAACACTTCGTAACCATACTCAACAATACACTAAATGCTTTTTAATAATATATGTTCCTGTTTTTTTAGTTTTGCTACTTTTAGTTTCTTTTGAAGTACATCATAAACATTTCTGAAGAGATACTTGAAGAAAACTTTATTTTTCTCTATTGTTAGTTTGTTAAATTGCAGTTGTTGGTATGATCCATGTCCTATGACCCAGTTGGAGTCATATTCTTGCTTGTAACACAAAAAGATAAGCAACTTTGTTCGCAATCCTGCTGTCATTGCCAGGCGCATCTTCAGGCGGCGGCGGATGCCTCCCAAGAGGGGTGGCGGCTCACACGGCGGAAGTAACTGCTCCCTTGATAAATGGCAGATGGGCATACGCTAACAATGTCAATGGCATCATTGATTTCGAACCCAATTTTCGTAAACTTATAGTACTGCATGGTGTACAAAAATAAAACAAGAACGGTTACTTGATGTACCCAGTTTCTTGATATATTGCCAATACACATATACTTTCTGCGTCATACTGTGTTTCTAAGTATATCTACAGTTTTTTGCATTTATTTGCTTGAAACAAAAAGATTTTAAGTTGCTACTTGCGCAATACTTTTATCTGGTGGTAGTTGCGCCTGTGAGCCGACATAAAGCGAGTGTTTATCGCCGGCAAAATAATGGAAATAATGGAAACATCGACGTTATGTGCTGTCGGCGGCGTTCGTAAAACCCATCGCGTCGTAAAAAGCGAGCAGCCGGATGCAGAGCGGTTAAAACTGGTAGAGAAGAGGCGGCGCATGTCGCAGAAGACGCAAGAGACGAGACACAAACGCATCATGTCGATCTCATCTACCGGAAGAATGATAATGGTTAAGACAATGTGCCAATGTTTGGCGCAAATGTGCACTTTAGGCTATTTTAGAAGAAGTGATATCTGCATGCCGAAGGGAGAAAGTTTTAAAATGAATATAAAATTTGTATACAAAATAAGCTTAATATAAGGTATAAATTTGATCACAAAATCGAACGTGTTTTATTTAGTTAAAGATTGCTACAAGTGGATTGAAATATTCTAAGACATGCAATTAATTTCCAAATAATTGTTGAGTTGCAATAAAGTTTAACACAATAAATATTAAATAAAAAAGTAGTTTTTATTCAATTCAATCTAAATTTAATTAAATTTTATCGAATGGCATAATTGAAGCATATTCTAACTTCAATAACATAACAATTTATTATTCATTATTAAATATAAATCATCTCTTTAAATTGATTTCATGCAGAAAATAATCAAAGCAACAAATTAATTTATATGCCTAACAAAAACTAGTGCTTTTTTTTATTGTAGTACAATAATAAATTAAGTTAATTAAAATTTAACATTCAATATTGATAATTTATGTCAGTCCTAATAAATTTGTTTGTTTTTTTTTACAAATCGATAAAATAAAATCGCAGCTGGCATGGGTTCTTTTCTTTTCTCAACTAAGGAAACTTTGATCTAAAGATTGTTTTTAATTCTATCCATCTGCTTCCTCCACATTTTAAGTATTCCTAAAGTGTGTACATGAACAATTAAATAGTCACCACCAAAATTTGACCACACTGCGTGCTACTATCTTAAATCGTGGTGATAAGATGCCAGATAATTCTTGAGTGGTTGAGGACTTGGGAAACTCTCCACCGTCGGTATGTAATGCAAGACGAATCAATTGAAATAGCTCTATTCCGTATTGTGGAAAGAGATGTTTATCGGATGAGATGGGTCCGTGTGTTGGCAATGTCGGTTGGTACCAGAAAGCTGATTGCCAATGTACGAGCACATTCAGTAGGTAAACCTAAATGCACTTCATATATAGACGTCCTAAAGGTGATTCGAATATAAAGATTTCCTTAAAACTAAAATCATGATTAGTTGATATACTAATGATTGCTTCTTTCAACTCAAATAACAATTTATTTTAGAGCCTTAAATAGTGCCAATTTTAATTCTCCTCCAAGTTAGTGTAAAAGCTCCTAGCTTAACCTGTACAAACTCCATGTCATCTCACGTGGTTTTGCAAACAAAAGATTAGTGAATACTTGAGCATAAAGCTCACATCTCTTTTCTCCGGCGCAGACTGCTATCTAATCTAGCAATCGAATCCCGCAAGCGCAATGACAATCTTCCACATGCTAGAGGAAAAAGGTGACCTCAAAGACTATCTACGGCCATCTGGAGGATCTCGCTCGCTTTGCAGCGTTCAGGGCGCGCTGATAGCAGATCTTGAAAGTCCAAGGTAGCGAGGATTTAAGAGGAGATGAACATGCATCTGGCACACAAAAACATGAATGACGGTCAAAGCTATCAAGGGACAATCTGAGAGCTTCACTAATCTTCAAAAAAAGATATTTCATCATTAAACGATGAAAATTTCAAAAAAAAAATTAATCTTAAAGCGCACCAAAATTAAAAGTATAAACATTAAGTAATTATGTAATACATCATTCCACTTTCAGTGACTATATAATTATTTCAAAAGAAATCTGGATACTCATCAATCATCTTTATGTGTTCATGCGCACTCTGCATTTGATGTCATTCTAGCTGATACCAATCTCATTGCACTAAATACTCTCTGGATTCCTTGAATATTTCCCAACACTATCCCATGCTTATATTCCACCATTCGACATGTTAGTATGCCTATATAAAATTGAAATTAATATCTTTAATTAAGACCAAGCTCTGTCTGCCAAGCTAAAAATGCAAAGCACACTGTCAAAACAACTTCAACTCGCAATAAAATTAATGAATTGTTAGACTTGCTATAATTGGACGCACACGATACCAAGATATCAAGACGTGTATTAATTGTGTTAATTAAAAGCTTCTAGGATAGTGTATAGTCTACATTAATTCAAATATTTATTCTAGATGCATTATATGATAAGGTGTCTTCTTTTCCATGTGTTAATCAAGCACATTCCAATTATTTTACTGCATAGTTGGAAGCTGAGGATATTTAACTACATAAAACCTCTTAGAAATTTGAAAATAAGAAAAGTAAAAGAAGTAATTAATTTTAGATAAATGTCTTTGATCTTTCTTGATTTTCAACATAATCACGTCTAATTTGTTTCATTCGTTGCTGAAACACAATTTAATCAACTTTAAGCTTCAGATTGAGACTGCACCATAATTAGAATGCACAACATCAGCTCTCTCTTCGTCTGCGAATATTCAAAAATGTAATTTTTAGCTACCAGTCGTCTACGTGCCCACTTAGAACCTGTGAATTTCAGTATAGCTTTCCCAGCGGCATTGAAGACGGTAAGTGAAAAGTTTTACGAAATAAAAAGCACGCTGATAATATGCATCGCAAGAGACTTTTTTGCGCCCACCCCAATTGGGAGCGAGTCGTGCGTTCAGTTCGTGAAGCTCCTAATTCGATTGCAGCAAGAAAACAGAGAGAAGTCTGTAATGAAACATCTTATTTTTTAGTCTTCCTACCAAGTGTTTCAGAAACTCTTTTTTACAAGATAGTCACTTAAAATGGACCTAAGTCAAGACTTGGTATAATAAGCAAAAAAAAAAATATTCAAGTGAAAGTGACTTTGGGTATCAGTTTTTCACCCTGGGACAAAATGCTGTAATTAGTAATGATTCCAAGTTTATTAAGTAGAAAATATAAGAAGAAGGTAATCCGTAAAAGAAAAACATAAAAGGTCAAGATAATTGATAAAGTTCATAGGACATCAGAAGAGAACCACCGTTGGATATTTACTTTCACTTCTAAAGAATACAAGAAAGGCAATAGAAGCAAAACTTTTACTGGAGGGCAGTTAAAGATGGTCCCATTAGTGTGATTAAAACAAGTCGCATTAAAACTAAAATAAATTTGGCTAGGGATTCTCTACAGGAAACACAATAAACAGGTGATTCAATTAAAGGACAAATTGCCAAACTTTAGAATCAATTTCTTTCTAAGCAGCCAATTCAGTAAGTTTGTAAGAGTGTTATTTCAGTTGATCATCTTCTTGGATAGATATAAACCTTATTTCAAGCTTTCAATCTGTAAACTGTCACATGGTTAATCCCACCAGATGCACACCACAAACCCTTTATTTTCATAACCTCCCTTCATCTTTCAGTGTTGAGGGACATGCACAGTGCACTCAGTTTGTATTTTTCTATTCGTGAATAAACACCCTCCTAGGATGATGCACAAACAATGTTTCCAGTTACGCATTGTATTTTTGCATCGGTTGAAAATAGTTTCGCGTTTTGAATTGTCGCTGAATGCTTTAGAATAATCTCACACACTGCAAATGCCTTGTCAATTGTTGCTCCAAGGAAGTAAAGTTCTTGTCAATTGAAGAGACATCCGCTTAAAAAATAAACAACTCGAGAAAAGTGTATTTTTAAAAGATTACAATTTGTTGGGATAGTAGTTTTAATTGTAGTTGTTTTTGTTTGATTTGGAGGTCTTACAGCTCAATTTGTAAAAGATTAACTCACATTAACGTTCAACAATTGAATTCTTTGCCCCTCGTGTCTAAAAATGCAGCTCTTTGTTGATTTTTCTACCTTAGAATGATTCATAATTTGATATTAATTGAACTGTTTACTTTCCTCCCTCTGTAACCAAAAAGGGTCTTTAAAATTATTTCTATCTCAAAGTCTAGTATAATTGAATTCATTTTTTCTAATCGCATTCTATCATTTTTAAACATTTCCAACCTTAGAATGACAAATGCTTAAATACCATGCGGATACTGATTGGCCACAGTTGCACCTTGCGCGGTTCAAACATGGTCCTCAAAGAGGGGCCAGTAATACCCGCTAACAAGCCCGTCCGTGAATAATGAGGTTAATATGTATTACAGCTCCGACGTCTTGTTATTAGTTCCTCTTTGCGCGCGACTCGCATTTCACCCTCTGCCACCATCGGCTGTCTCTCGCGCAAAGCCCAACATCAAAAGTAAATACGCCGCGGCGAATTATTCACGAATGCGCTTTCGCATCATGTGCTCGCATAACACTCGCCATAATGCTGCCGCCAAGCGGTGGTATTGTTGGAAGCTTGCTCGAAGAATTATTTAACATGACGTGCGCGCTCGTGTTACACGCAACTTTCCCGGAATGCTGTGCTCGCCAGCAGAGAGGCACTATTTGTCTCTCGATTACGCCGCGCAGATTGGCGACTCCTGACACGACATGCAATTAGATTATTTATACGCCTGCGTTATTTGACTTTGGTGTGATTAGTGCTATACAAACACCAAGCTGGGTTTAGTGGTAGTTTTTCCAGAAAAGTAGAGCGATACTGAGAGTGGCTTCAGACTGACTCAGAAAGTACCTGGAAAAATTATGTAATTAAATGCATTTCTTGGCCAAGGGATGATAATTTGACAGGTACATGACATTCAAACAAAAGTGAGATTAACCCTAAGCACTTAGGACAAAGTCTCTCGCTTCAGAAACGCCTCATCACTTTTTGGAAACCATTTGGAAAAAACAAAAAATCACCAGTACACTAAAATTCCCTTGAAAAGATCTAAATCTTGAGCAAAACTTATTTAATTACAAGAATCATCATGTAGATGTTTTTAGAATCACAATTCAAGCTATATATAACTCTATTGGACTTTTGGTTTTTATCATTAAGATCGCTTATCTACAATCTCCAGATCCAATGCGCGTTTTCGGAAACGCTCTATAGGTGTTCCTCTTTTTTGATCGCAGCCATTGAATGATTTAGCTTAAAAGAAGCCGAATCGGCTTGAAAAACAAGGTATGCAACCATCCAATTGCACCATGGAGCGCGATAGGCTTAGGATACACATTCGGGACGGTTTTAAAACCCCAGCGGGTCGTCTTTCGACAGCGTCGGCTAAATTAAAAATGCCACGATGTGACCACGAGGTCGTGAGGTATATGCACAGGTAGCGACGATGGATAAATGAACATTTTATTTTTCAGCGACCGCCGAGGCTTCTTCATATCCGCCAGCAAATAAATTTAAATAATTCCAATTGATTTGCATTTGGCAAACTTAAGATGAACTACCAAGATCTAAAATGTTTTCGAAGAGAATATAATTTATTTATTGTTTTTGAGGTAGGTCTAGCATATGGAATATTAATTCCTAAAAATGACTTATCTTTCCTTTAAAAATGTTGCCAATTTTTATGATCAATGCCTGAAGGTTTCTTTCATCTCTTCGGTTGGCAACTTGTAAAACTGGCAAAATTTACAAAAAACTGTTCTTTTATCAGTTCAGTTGATCATTAATGGCTATTATTATGCAAAACCCTATTATGTTAATTGCGCGGAGACTAACTGCTGCCAGAAGACACAATAACAGTAAATTTGTACATCAGCTGCTTCTGGCTGAAATTACCGATTTACATGAAGATACCTTCTTTGCAAAATTGCCAGAAGAAATAAAATTTTAGTTATGGTGCTGACACCTATGAGAAACCCTTCAAAACTCCCTCATTAAGTGCACTACGGTGGTTACCTTAGGTACTATTTTCTTACAATTTATGTCACTATTCTTTAGTGATGTTTACAACATTTTTGGGACATTTTATTCTTTTCTGAATGATTGCACATCACCCCATCTAGGTGTACCAGAGTGCCATTACACGCATTCTAAGATTTCACCACTGATAGTCCCAGATCAGGGTCTTGAAAGGTGTTCGTATAGCTGCTATTAGTAGAAAGAAGGGTCGTGGGCTTGCAAAATTCCGGCTTGCTTAGAAATTTGCCAGGTGCATTCTTATCTGCCGCCTGACATCGGCTACAGCTCGGCAGGCGGTGAAAAAGAACCGGCGTTTGTTTTAAATCTTGGAATGCGGCATGTTAACAGAAATAAATTGGGTGTTTTAAATCAAAGACACAAGGCGCAACATGACACGGAGTCGTAAAAAAAGCTTCCTAAATAAGTCTAAACAATATTTAAAAAACAGGTAGAATTATTTCATGCTGATTTTTTAGACAGATGGATAAGAATACTGTTCTACCCAAAAAAAATATTTTTAATTATTTGCATATTAATTCATCTAATCTACATATTTAAAACGTGGCACGCTGTTGGATATCAATTCGAGTGCTTGGAATAGAAGGATATACAAGTTACCGCTTCTTGTGGATTATGTGCATCGTAGTGACAGTTTGACTGACATCTGACTCTTGTCCGTTGCGGCGATTTACCTTTACACCACCCAGGTCCAGACAGGAAGCTTACAATGGCTTAGTACAAGAAGTCAACATCCAAAATCATTTTTGTGTTACAAACAACAGACATCGGTCAACCTGTCAAAATGTCTTTTGGGATAGAAGATGAGAAAGTAAAAGTTGATCTGAAGGTGGAACCATAAGAAGATTAACCTAAAAACAGCACGTCTTATATTAATTTTTTTCATAAGAAAAAAAATTAGTCAATGTGTGGTCTTAAATCTTAATATAAAATAGTTGTTGTGTTTAACAAATGAGTTCAAATCTTGGTTATATTAAAAAATCCAGTCTCTTCAAGTGCAGCTTGAGTGGAGATGATGGAAGCAGGTGCTTCTAATGAATTGAACCAGGTCGACGAGAAGACATTCCAGTCTCACAATTAGTGCCCCTCTTTGTTTATCAGTAGCAATATAGAAGAGACTGGTAATCCTATAGGAAAAGATCTAATTTCTGCACTGAAGAAATTTAATAAAAACAGTCTTGCATTTTAAACAAAGCTGCTTTCTATGCTAAACATTTCTTCCAACTTCTTCATGCTGGAACTCCGAGCTGAATTTGTATTCTAGTCTGTTGTCTTCGGCGAATTGGATATAAACCCCATTATGGAAAAATAAATTGATTACGATGGGCTAGCATTAGGAAAAATGCACTTAAACTGAGGAAAAAGTGTTCAACTGCCTCGGGGTATATAAACACAACCAATACAACATTCAGTAACTGTTTGCTTATGTATGTAGCAAAACTAGCTACCAATGCTTGCACACCTTAGTCTGATAGAAAGCAGTATACTTCTATCAAAGTGCTGCTGGACACGGGCGAGTTACTTATATGGCCTCTATGGCGATGGAATTTCTATAAGGTTGAGGCTTATAAAGATAGAGTTGTTGTTGGCAACTTTGCTCTACGTGCGTCGAATCCTAATTGCGTGTGTCTTGATGCACGTGATGGACGCTACTGAACGCTACCAGTCCTGCCTAGAGTTGAAATAGTAATTCCTTGGTTAAGACACCTTGGGCCAACGAAACTGAGTTCTATATTTGTGCAACTGCACCCAAAGAAAAGTTACACCTGAATGTGATCATGAATCAATCGAATTGCTTCGGATGCACACCAAGCGAGAGTTCCAGCTTAGAAGCAGTTTTGTTGATGTTTAATTCGGACATAGAATTCAGGATGAGGGGTGTAAATTGAATGTTTAACTTGTATGTAGCGTTAAATAGACGATAGCAGTGTCCGAGCACGTTAAAGAAACTAATCAAATAATTACAATATGTTGTAATCTTATAGAATATCGTTTCTATCTAAACAAGTATGGTATGTTATATAGAAATGTTTGTTTTAGTGTCATGCATGGTAAATTTCCATTTAATTCCTAATTATATTCGCTTTGTGTACATTTCTGCATCAATATATCTCTTTGCGTCGCATGTCGAAACGTAATAATTATAAATATTTATAAACATTTACGAGCTTCACGTGTTTATTTGCGTATCGCGTTCGAGTCTAGCGTGCTAGAAAATCCCAACTATTTATCCATATCACCACAAAAATACGTGCTGACCTGTTCATAACTGACATAACAATTCGGCCGTTGACTGTTGACACATCATACAGCCCACAATTTCACTTCTGCACACCATTTTCTCAGAAATCCGACTATGCATAAATTCATCACACGAAAACTCAATTTCCCATCCCACAAATCAGATTTATTCTACTATAGTCCTAGTTATTTTTCTATTCCTGGAAATATCCGTTTTTATTTTCAGACAGATGCAAAAAAGCTTCAACCGAAAAAAAGCAGAAAATAACCATTCGCGAACGATATGCAAATTTTGATGTTAGCGTGACTTATACCTTCGCTGTCGATGCGGCAAAATTTAAAGGTCGCAGTTTTAATTTGCATTACCTTGTCTAGGTTTCATGTGTGCACCTGAGTGTTTCCGGCGTTTATCGCTGTGTCTTCCGGCGTATTGTACTCTAATCTATTTTCTTTAACTTTCTTTTGTCTTGCACTAATCTAAAACGCAATAACCTTCACTCAGTGAGTAGTCTACAAATAATGCTTTGTTTAATAATTAAATTAATGCGTTTTTTACATTTTTCTGCGAACTGTTGTTGTTTCACTAAAGTAGCTGTAGTTTCAACTCCCTGCGCGCCAAGCAAACAATGCTTCGCATATTTTCCCTTCGTTTAATATTCGAGATAAGCTGATTTATTTCATTACGTGATGAAAAATGCGACCACATTTCATACGTAAAACAAGCTTTTACCATTTTTACATGAAGCGACACAAACTAAGCAAACAAAAGAAAAACATTAACCCTTTTATTACAAACAGCACTTGGGAAGACAAAACAGTTCTTCAATGAGAGGGGAAAATTAATTGTTTAATTGCTCCTAAACTTAATTAATCCTTTTGTAAAGCATGTAATTGATCCGTGCGGTTAGGGCTTAATTGTGGTATTCCAGAATGTTCCAATAAGAGATCAGATTAGTGCTTCAAAGGTTCAATATGGCGGCTGAGGAGCAAGCAGTAAGCCGCCGCGCAAGATGTTAACCTGACACCTGGATTGAACAAGGAAAAATCTCTGGAGACGGACAATCTCTCATCGTTAACTGAAATTAACTTTTATATTTTAACATTAGCCATCAGTTATTTCTGATTTTTTAATTAATCACCCATAAACTCCAAGCTGATTCAAATCTTTAATAGTTGTTGATTGAATAAATAAATAAGTTAGAGTTGTCCCCAACTAATTCTACTTAATATCCACAAGTCCTAATTCGGTTTCTATTGTAGATGTGAGCGTTGTGCCACGACGTGTGTAACTGACAGCTTTACAGGAATCCCAACTGCCGCCTCCGCGCGTCCAGACCACCCAATTTCCAAATTATGATGAATCGGTAAACACAGCATGGGCCGTTTGATTATTACCATGATGGATTCAACATGCAACCTTCTCCCAACCCGAGGATCTCGCCCTTGGTTACGAAGCCGGCGTCGCAAACATTCGCTCAACTTTGTAACTCTCCACAGACTGCCAAAGCAACATCAATTGATTGCGGTGCATACAAATTTGTTAGTTTCAGTGTCAGAAAACTCTAGAAATAGCATTCTAATTCTAACCTCAAAAATTATCTTTTAATTCAAATTTGAATTGAATCTCAGACATTGCTAACTTAATATTTGATCCTTTTCTCTTCTTTCTAGACTTATCTTGCTTTGCACAGCATTTTTGCTTTTAGGGTAAGGAAGGAAAGTCATCTGGAAGTCTTTAAGATTTTAAATGCAAGCCTGGACGTGTCGCGACGTGTTAAAACTGAAATAAGACGCCTGCAAGCGTCCTCATTTCCGTCGCGTCGTTTTTGCGCTATCACTGCATCTCGGAATCTGCGGAATTCATTAAACTTAACGCCTACTGCATATTTTATCAGGCAAGTCTGACGAAATGAATTTAGCCGGTCAAGTGGAAGTATCACAAGAGTTGCGTGCTACAAAGCGAGGAATTTTTGTTTGGAAACGACGAGACTTAATTTCTGTAGTGCTTTAGAAAACTACTAAATATTAAGATGAAACTGGCTCTGTAACAAAAAAAAAAAACAATTTAGCAGTTTCTATATTTTTAATATTGCACTTCTCCTTAAAAATAAAGAGCAATAAATTACTTGTATGAAACAAGATTGATTTAATGATAAAGTGACTTTTGCAATAACACACCAATTAAGAATCAATTTAAAATGTCTACAATAATTAAAACATACATTAAAATGTTATGTTTTAATTTAACTATAATAATAATTACAATTACTAAATATTTTTATTATAAATTTTATTTATTTAAATTGAACACAAATTTTATATAACAATGCAAACTGCGCTGTAATTTTTATTACTTCTTTATGTAATTAATCACTTTATTTATGTTTATTATTGGTTGCGTTTCAGTCAACCAAAGTTATAAGCTAAACCTTAAATGTTGCTTCTTTAGCCATGCAAGCAAGTTTGTTGTCGAGAACCGTTTCAAGTAAATTATTACTTGATTAATATGATTTTTCTCGAAATGATGAAATATGGAATATATAAAGTAAATTATACAAAGACTTATCATAAATTAAAACAATTTAAAACAATAAATACTTGAAACAATTTAAATCATTTTTATTTTATTCAATTAATTACCAATCTAATTTTTAAAGAGTTGAGATGAAATAAAGCCAAAGAAGAATGAACTGAAATTGTGGTTTTATTTTGTTTTCTTTTTGAAACACCGTGTATACCAAAGTCTCTTTTCCGGATATTCACCACAAAGTTGCATGCGACTTGCTGGCTTGCATGTCCCTCGTACATAACTCTTCGTCCTGTTGATTTACCGACATTAACGGTAGCCCTCCGCTGCCGCCATCACCAGCCTTATATTTAAAACAATCTTTGCGTTCATAAAAGCCTATTACGTTTAGTTTTTTTCCGTTTAAATAAACTGCTCACTGAATATACTTACCTCACTTTAGTTCAGTGTGTTATAGGCTCTAAATGAAAATATTCTTAAAATCAACATGCCTACCTCAAAAATACCCCTAATAGTGCTGTCAGCATGTGATTAAGGAACGAGGCTAGTTTGAGGCACTTAGCGGAAACATGAATTTATTTCAATTAAACAATGCTTATTTTTGATGGAGTTCTTGCCTTCCCTCTTGCAACTCTGGTAGAAAGTCATCACGCATGTACTCGCCCATATTAAATAGCAATTTGGGGATATTATATTTTGTTACTTCTACACTAATATAGACGACTGAAGAAAGTACTATTCGTATGGGGTTTATAGACATAGAAGGACTGCAGTGGTCGACACCTTGGTTCCCTCTTGAGGGGAAAGCTTTGATGCAAGTGAGGCCGTAACGTGATATAGTAATTAATAATATGAAATATGATGTCATTAACACCCTATGGAAGATATGGCTATGTGCTTTTCGACAAGCGCCAGATTTCCAAAAGGGAGATGCTACGGTGCATTGCGAGGGTGGTGGCTTTTTGCTGCAGGTAGCGCAAGCGCCCTTTCCGTTATTAAGATTGATGGTGAAAATATGCATCATAAAGCGATGCTGCAGCGGCTGACATGAATTTTATACTGGGTATTACAATATTTTAGGCATCAGAATCATCAGTTTAAAAAAAAGCAGGGATAATTAATGATTGGAGGATTAATCAATAGCAGATGCTTTTTATTACTCTCCAGCAAAATAATAGCTTTTTCAACAAAATTCAACCATTTCGGTTCTTTCTAGTTGTAATACCCTATGTAAATCCTATAGTGTATTTTATAGCTTAGAATGGCCTTCGTCTTGGAGATTCCTCGTCTTGCTTCTCTCGATAAAACTGTTTAATGAGAACGCACACCGCAAACTTTGCCAACTCTCAGGCCATCCCGCACAATGCCAGTTACAGCCGCTTCTTGCTGGAGCTATGATAATTATAAATTAGCTGACTGCGTGCTGTAACTCACACAACTCACAAGACACACTGGATTAACCCTTCTACGCTTTCATTTGCATATCTCTAATTGTTTCTCTTGGGATCCTAGCGACATCTTACATTTAAGCAGCGCCTAAGTAAGTCAAATCTTGGACCGAGGCAAATTGTCTACGAAAACGTTGTCTTTGGGACAAGTTGATCAATTATGCATGCAAATACTGGATTAAGAACCTCTGAGTCCTCTACGTGGTCATTTTAGTTTATTCGAGAAAAAGTTGACTTGTAAACTAGCAAAATAGAAAATAATTCATATTTATGGACATGTAAGGAAATACTAGTTGAAATATTGTCCCAGTGACTTGCTACGCCCACTACTACCATTAGTGTAGAGGTTGCAGCGGGAATATATGCAGGGTTTTTGCGGCGTTTGTCCAGGCACACAGTGATAATAGGAGAGTTATGCTTCTGCACAAGTTATAAATCTACCCTGCACTCGGGAGTGTTACTGCTAATAGTCACGCAACCAATAGAAGTATACAGCAATAGACAGCAGTCGATCTAACTAACCTAACCTAACCTAACAATAAAAGTTGTAGTAAAAACTAAAATAAATTAAAACAAGTTGTTTAAGAAATCTAAGATCAAAAAGTGAATGAGACATCTTCTCTGTTAGAAAGAGGGAGATCCCTTTGCTGCAGATATCTGTTCCGGACACCAATAGATATGGCTCTATTAATGTCCCTGTAAAAGATTAACTGATCATCTAGTTTAAGACTGTATTCTATTTTAAAAATAAATGTTATTTAACCCATTTTTTGCAGTAGCAGAATACTCTATGAAATATTTTCACTAGAATATTTAAGACTTTAGATAACAACTCATGGCAGTAGAATTTATCCTTCTTGTTCAATAGATTAAAATCCGGAACCTCATCTTAAGTTTGAGGTTCTAATTTCTCTAAAAAGTATTTTTAATAAAGATTTGCGATTTAATGATCAGAAATTGTTAATAATTTTTAATAAAATGGAGAAATGCCAAACCAGGAACCACCAAGTCAAACCATAGATTAAGCCAAGAGAGATAAATTCAATGTTTTAAGCCAATGAAATTAGTTGCTATTTACTGAGCAACACAATATTCTGAAACCTTTCCATATCCAACTTGAGGCGCTTCCATTGAGAATATGATCCATCCGCTTGGAATTCTTGATCTCACCATATTTACCTCACTTCACACATTGGTGCAAAGAGCTTTCGCCTTCAATAAACTCTTTTCCCACGTGCATTTCAGAGTCTTCTAAATCCTGCAAAACTGAACCCTAAACAGATTCATCCCATCGTGTTGTTTCTTTTTTCTCTCTGCACAAATCGATTGCTTAACCCAAAGCAAATATTAAATTACCGTTAGTGTTGATTCCCGAGCGAATGCAATATGAAACATGTCCGAGGTAAATAATAAGTATTTGCCTGGAATATTCTCTGTGCAAACGGGCAGGCGGGGGTGCTCCGGTTCAGGATAGTCTAGCCGTTAACATGACCGCATCTAGAACGCCTCTCACGCCATCGCCACCAGCCAAATGCAATGTGTTTGCGTTTCAGCTTACCAAGCACATTTCGGTTGGGTTTGATGATTCGCATAGATGATAAACTTATTATTTGACCATCAAACCAAAATGTGGATTCTACTAACCAAAAATTAAATGTGATCCTTTCTAACGTAATCAAATAAAATAATACTAATTTATTGAATATCTGAAAATTGGGCTAGATTACAGAAGTTTGTTATGCGAATGCTGGTCTGTCTAATCTTTGTGTCAAAAGTTAGTCTTTTTAATGAAAAACGATGATCCAAGTTTGTATTTCCGTTATGGTTATTAACTCAACGTAAACTTTGGCGTTGTTTACAAACTATGGCTCGCACAAGAAGACCACGCCAACCGCGAAGCCATCTACAGGATATTCCTATACAGAGGCCACAAATCCTGGCCATTAGGCGATCTGACAAGATGTACAGCATACTTTGTATGAACTTTGCTCGTACCGGGATGCTTTATCAAAATAATAATACTTGTTGGTTGTCGGGAACTTGCTAATTGCTAGTAATACGTCCCGACTGTTTAAGAAGCCCGAGTTTTCAAGCAGCAGCATGATTGAGACGTTTTGTGCAAACATTTTTGAAGTTCTGCGGTTTTCTTACTAACTCTACATTGACGTCCAACATCCCTTTTAATTAAAATCCACTTGGAGATTCAATATCTAATCAAATATTTTTTGCGTTTGTTTGAATCTAGCAATAAGTTTTGCGTAGAATATTGATTTGTTTTACGTGTTGCCTACGACTTGTATAATTTTTAAATCATAGACATTTCCTTATCATCAAATTATGGCTGTCGGTGGAAAAATTTGCAATGACTTTATCGACAACGACAATGAACATTGGGCGCACAATGATCAGTGGAGCACGAATGCAAATGCATGACGCAGCAATTGCATTCCAGGTGTGTCGTTATCAATTTTGACTTCATAATTACACCATGTCGTAAGCATGCCATGCGTATCTTTTGTTGTAATCAATGCATATCGTATATTTATTACTAATTACACTTTAATACTGCAGACCGGTACTGAGTACAATGCAACATAACTTCTTTATGAGCAGCTAACACGTGTCCAAATGTCATTTTTTCTCCCACATCGTTTAGCAAGTTAACAATCGACATTGCACTCTGCGACTGCAGTCTATTCGTAAATCAATTAGAAACGTAATGGTGCGTCCTTCCCAAATATGGGTCTCAAAGGAAATTCGCTTCTATTATGTGCGCCGAGGGTGAAAAATGTGATTGCGCGTATTGTGATCTTTGCACCAACCGCATTTCACGCTGACATGGGGTCAAGTTATTTGATTGTAAGGAATAAAAAAGGGAACCAGGCTTTAATTTGTAACTTCCTGCGCTATGTGATCGAACGGGAAAGAATTTCGTACTGTGTGGTTTAATTAAAATTTATTTGTTACAAATATTAATAAAAGCTGTAATTATGCAAAGATTGCATTTGATTGGTACATCATGAAAGGTTAATTGCGGTATAAAGGACAAAGTGCAGTTAATAAAAATATCAATTAGGATAATTAGTGATTTAGTGAGCAGCTATTATAACGACTCTTAAACTAAAAAAATACAATGTTGAAAAACAGAAGCATAAAAAATTTATAATTAACCAGACAAGCGATATCATCATCAATATCATTAAAACCTCATGCTCTATTAACTCAACTAGACAAAATAAACAATTTATTACAAAGCATACTTCACACTTGTTATACCACCATCATCTACTCTCTCTAAAAAAACACCAGTTTTCTGAGGCGTACAAGACTAACGTAGATAATTTCTAGATTTTATTACAAAGTCATCACAAGGGATGAAATGCTAAAAGTCAACTGAGTCCCTCAAGTGGAATACGAGCATAACGACAGAATGCATTTGCCATGCCGTAATAAATTTGCAACTAGATTACGAGTTAATGCCGCGCAACGTGCCGGCAAATTAACTAATAAAATATACACGGCCCCCGCCTCTGAGTGGCGGCGGTGGTCTTAGCGACGAGTGCATTTCCCGTTTCCGCGAGTAATATTAGATCTGTCAGCGGACGGTATTGAATACGTTTGTTAGTATTTTAACTGATACTTGCAAATTTGTAATTTAAAGGTGCTTACTTCTGATAATAATTTCGCACATTTTAAGTTTTTTAGTTAAACAAAAACTGAGTATAGAATGTAATTTAGTTTTTGTTGGTTTAACCGAATTGATAAACTTTCCTAACAAGACGTGCTTTTCGGGTTAAAATGAAAGTTGGTGTTAGAATTTTTGCTCCCGAACGCAACAGTTATGCTCTCTCGGTGCAGTGAATTTAAGAAACTTTAATGAGCTTTGGCCAAGACGCTCCAAACTTGGATATTAATCCGACGTAAAATATGTTTCTTTCATAATTAATTTTGTTCAAACTAATCCGCTTAGCGCCTTGTTATAAGTTATAAGTAAATTGAACGCTCCTAAAGTGCCAATCGATTGTGAAAAGAAGACTGAAATCAATTAAGTGTCCAAGTAAAGCTTCAATGCATCACTACATCACATAATGAAAAAATAAGACAGAAATTAAAGAAGAGGAAGCAACTGCATCTAAACTAGTTTTTACTTGGCCCACAGCCCATTTTTAGAAGATTATATTAAGATTACCTAAGTAAGAATAAAGGTTATAAATGAAATTATTAGAGGTTTTAATCGGGGCTTGTTTTAGAGAACAGGTAGTAAACTTAAACCAAAAAAAAAAAACAATTAGGAAGCGTAAAAAATAGTTTTTGGTCAATTGGGCAGGTGTTTTCTTGAGATAAACCTCTAGAAAATGTAATAAAATGTGACCAATCATGTTTAAAATATAATTTCCTTTAAGAAAAACACTAAGATAAAATGGTTTAATTAATGGAGAAATACTTTGATCTCCATTTATAAAGTTTAAAAACCAGCTACTTAAATATACAGTAACAATATAGATAAGACTTTAAGTTGATTCTGCTGTCCCTTTCAATCATGCTGATAAACTCAATTAATATACTTCTATTGAAACCTTTCTTCTTTCTTTTAATTTAAACAAATAGTCATTCTTTATTAATAATCAAGATCCAAATGAATATATTTCATTGGTTATCCAATATAACTTTTAAGGATATTATTAAATTAGCCATAATCCCCTTGACAAACATAAACAAAAATCTAATAAACCCGAACCCTCCCAACGTCTCTGCAATCTCCTTTATCAACTTCTCTACCCTCCCAGCATGCTAATGCTAATACGCATTCATTATTATGAAAACTAGCCAAAAATTAAATTACATTTTCAATGCAAATTTGCGTTTTTAATGCAGTAATACATTGCAGTAAATTGCACTTTATAGGCCTGAGTAAGCCCAACTGCCAGATTTTCTTCACAGTCGTAGACAATAAAGGGAAATTTAGGGTGTTGGGGACAAACGATAAAAAAGAACGCCTATCTCTTAATATGTGGCGGTTAATAAAATCAACCCTATTTGAGATCCCTTCAATAAATTTAACTTTTAAATGCTGAATTTTAGGGTTGTCTCATATGGTAGAAACTTCGAAACAAATAATTGCTAATATTTTAAATTTTTCAAGATTTAATTTCAAGTTCTGAACAGTTCTTAACTTTTCTCGTCGGCATAATGGTGAGTAATCGGAAGTGCTTGAAGTATTCAGAGTAAGCACGACTGAAAAGAGGGGTATTTTAGGGCAAATACGATAATTGTGCGATTTTGATTTTCAATGCTCCTTCGTGTGAGGGCGGCACACACCAGGAGCACAGTGCATGGAAGTAATTTCATTTTATGGTAACTACGCGTTGCAATGCAAGCGTATCGTTTTCGGATCGATAACGAAATGGCCACGAGCAATTGCTTCCAATTTAAATATAAATAAATTTTACTCACTGCCACCGCCCAGATATTCTCAACTTGAATCGCCCATTTATAATCTATTGCCCAAAATCTAAATCCAAAACAAACTAGGTTGCAATTAAAAATACGAAAACAGTTAGAGATGAGATGGGTTGAGGCGGTTTGTACATTTCTAGATGGTGACTTACAACTGACAAGAATGTTTTATTGTATTCTTATTGTTGCAGCAGTAGAATGTTCTTCTCTTTCGCTTGTGTTGTTCTCCTGTGTGACATTTCGCACCGGCCGACATCCGTTCACCGTCCATCGACGGGGCAGGTGATAAATTAGGAATGCCGTAACCCTGTCAATCGTCGAACTAGTGCCACCATCGCCACCGTCGCCAACCAGTCCGATTTGAATTGGAAATTGATCTGTCTGGAGCCACCCAGATGCACCTTTTTGTCGATTATTTTATTCAGCGCCACTTTGTGTTAAAGATTTATACGATTTGCGAATTTAAAGCGCTACACTTTCCAACCTGCACCAACTTACATTTCGAAAAATGTTTTCCACTCAGAGTAAAAATATTCCTGTGGTGTTACGAATCAATTTAGGTTAGAATTAAATACAATTTACCTCAATTTTTGAAATTGGTTTTGTGATTCTTTTACTTTTCTATTTGGAAGCTTGCTGTCACTTTTTTATTGATTGAAATGCATCTAGCGACAGCAAACAAAAACACATTTTTGATGATTCTTTCATTAATTAACCCACAATTAGCGTCGCAAGTGATGTGTGGCTTATTAAATTGAAATCAATACAAGCTACTACAGCATGAATTTAATAAAAGCCCAACTTATTTACTTTTATTTTATTTGTTACTTTGCAGATGTTTTCTTTCTTTTGACTGCGGCAGGAAAAACGAATAAACACGAATAGCGCTCTGCGTCGAGGAACACATTAAACGATTTCCCAAGACGATCACGTTCAAAAGCGAAAACGTTTTGCGCACAAACAGTTGCTGTACTTTTTATTAAATGTTTGCTGATTTTTAGAAAGCAATTATTTATGTGCACACGAGATGAAATTACTTTTTTAATTTTTTTTTTTTTTAAGTCAGACACCTAAAAAGACGGAACCGGCAATAACAGTCAACCAACCATTAGGTTTTAATAATGTCACTCACAAACCGGAAAAGAATTTATAAGAAGGTGCGACTAAGAAAAACCTGTATGTTAATCACATAAAACAAGTAATTTCTTCACTTGCTCTCTTAAATTACCACCGAAAATTCAAGCAAGCCAAGTAACGTGTTCATTATTCGCGTGCAAGATTGCGCGATAGTAACAGCAGCAAAGCGTAATGACTTTATTCGAACCGAACCTAATCAATCAAGATTCTGTCATTATGAACGATTCCAGTGGCTCACTGCCTTAGTGGCTTTCTTTGCCGGCGGTCGTAATGAGCTGGGGAAACTCCATCCGTACCAACGCCGCTGATGTCGGCAACCATTAACTTCATTGCACCTAGATTGCGTCTTAATGAGACGCATATTACAAGCACTATGCCAAAGGTATTTCCCAAAATGTAAACTGTACAGACTGCAGTGCAAAACCGACAATGTACAAGTAACATGCAGAAAAAAAAAAAAAGAAAATATGATTGGAGGCGGCTTATTGAGGCCGGTAACAATAGATTATTTTAGAGAAACATGAGGATTGGTGTCGTGTAGTCACGATTTGTTCATATTTGGCTAATTGCAGACAATAACCAAAGTGTAATTAGAACGAATTGTTGTTATAAGGCTTGGTTCAAATATGTTTATTGGGCCTATTAGTAAAATGAATTAAAACGTGAACTGTTTTAGTTAATTAACAGTTATTGGCTGTTTGATCTCTGTTTTTGGTTTTTAATTAAAATAAAATCTATTTTCATGCAATACCAATATGAAAACCAATTTATTGCAAAAAGTCAATGAATATCGTCAAAAATTCTAGTAATTTAATTAACTCTAAAATAAAATTAAAAAAGAATGCCCGAGGTATCATTAATATGTTATGTGTAATTCCTAGATTAAACTGACTAAACTGTTTTAAAAACAACAATAGACCATTTGTACTAAAACAGAGTAATTCTTTTATCCTTGCATTTGCATAGCAATAAAATTTTCATGCAACCCAACTGCTATCCAGCGAACTTTTAATTACTCTCCCAAACATTCCACAAAATGTACACGATTTTATTATTTCTGCAGACGCTCCAAGTCAGCAATATAAAGTAAGTTCAATAAAATCCGACTACTGGAAATCCTCCAAGTGCTCTAAGAAAGCAAGGTTCTAAAGAGCTTGGCTTTTGGCTTTGAGTTTGTTTATACCGCCTGCCTACTGTTTATACATTAATTTATGCATCGCGAGTTTTTGTTATTTCGGCACCATCTCGCCAACACCCCGCTCGTATATCTCGCATGTCGTCGCGCGGGACTCATAAGAAAAAAAGGGCAAGAGCCGAAGATGCTGCGTGTGGTTGCACACCGCTGATAGCCATCGGGTTTTGTGCGACTATTGTATGCAAACTCTTCGCGCCGCCACCGCCGGTCGTATATTTTTAATGTGGTCGACATAAATTTCTGCGTGGCCCAAAGACAAGCCAAATACAGAGAGAAGAGACTTGAATGCAGTGGGTTGACAAACTTCTTGCTAACAGTTCATTCATTCAGGCAGTGACTGTATCTGGATATTGTGAAGCTATTTGTGCAAAAAATCTTTTATAAAAATCCACAGCCATTCTATAACAATTGATTCACTATTCAAATTTTTAAAGGGTTTTTTAGGTATTTACAAATATTAGTTAATATTCATTCTATCATGTACACACTGAAAAAAATAGAAGTCAATATGATAGACAACACAAAGCAATTTTTATTCTTCCCAACCGCCGCCATAGCCATGTTTACTCCTTGTCCTGCCTGCTGCTTTGTATTGTCCACACCATCAAGCCTCAACTGAAGAAACACGAGCATTCATTTTTTATTTGACTTAATTGGCGCTTGTGTAATGCTGCTCTCTTTGAATTGCTTCTCAGGAGTTAATTAAAGGCAAATCAATACAACAGACTATTGCGTACACTGTCCATTGATTACTGCTACAAACATAATCCACCTGCAAATAGCAAACAGTTGTACCAGTTGCAAAACTATTAGATACTAGCTACAAGTATATTGATTAGTAGATTTTCAAAGAAGCATATTACTTGTTATTTTATGCTTCAGTTTGGAACATCACGTGCGAATCGTAACATGATGCACATACCTTAATGTGCTTCATATAATAGTAGAGTTTTACGACATCGTAAAATGGACACAATTTTCCTCACTTCGAGACACATTTTAAGTAACGGAAGAAGACACTCAGTATTACTGCTGCTACTAGACCAGCTATATTGTGTTGTGTGCAGTGCGAATTTTGCGGGCATTTGCATTTTTGTCATATTCCACGGTTGTCAATATGCAGACGCTATATATTCTAGGGCTTCAGTTATGAAAATTTATCAGGAAATATTTCATAACGCATAAAATTCCAAAATACCCGTCGAGTTGGCGACACAACTTAATGGAAATTCCGCGCAGAGACCATCATGTTGGACTTTTATCTGCCAGCGAATAAAATGAAATTAGTGCTAGAGTCATTAAACATTATAGTGCTTGCAGAGAGCATATTATTTTTTATGCTGGCGGAAGTTGTTGATAGATGGAGGATTTAAACGAAGGCAGAGATGAATATCATGGATGCAGTAAGTACATAAATTGTATAGTCATCTGGACAGTCTACCTAAGAATTTATATTGCAATTTTCAGGTGATTGCTTGGACATAGAAATTATTTGAATTGAAAAGAAAATAGATTCTGCATTAAAACGGCAAGATTTATTTTTTCTTTGTCATGGAAATTGCGAAAGAAAGTTGTTTTTAGATCTCTTCTAATATAATGAGACTAATTTTAAGAAAATATGTTAAAAATTATACAAGTTGAGAGATTCTGCTTTCATTGTGTTAATTTTCTATTCAGAATATAGAAATTACGATATTTTGTGTTAGTCTAAGAATAAGTTGGTATTTATTTAAATATTATCATATAATAAATATTCCTAATCAATTCCAACATCTCCTTTGTCTATTCATGATTTCCGCAAATCGAATTCCAAACTGAAATTTCACCTTAATGACCTGATCTCAATATAACGCTGTTTACTATGTTAATGCAGTTAACGTTAACATGTTGTTAACGACATGTTGCATTTAAATACAAGAACCTCATCACTGTCCTGCTAGGAAAGCTTTAATAAGAGGAAGTCAAAATTAGTATCCTCTCTAAAACAAAATCTACGCCCATTTTTCAACTTGATCTACAGTGATTCCATTAACGCGCTACTGTTCAGGATAAATACTTATTTTAATTAGAAAACCTACGCCAGATTTGAGACACACCAAAAGAGTTTAAGATGAGGCATACAAATGCCTGATTCAATATTTTACCCGATTGAGATTTGTTTTGTAGATAAGAGGTTTACTGGTAGTGTCTGTGATCAAATATTCGATTGGAAATGAATGTTTTACTTCAATTGGATATTGGACTAACTCAATTATTGGATATTGCGAGAGTGTATGCAGCTGGTTTTCATGTGGGCTCGTCATCTCATTCTGAACAAAAGAGAGAAGATTAAAATTCAAAGCTTACGCTTCCAATTCTAATCCATCTATATGGGCTACTGTATGATAATCGAGTACACAAACCGATTATTTTCAAAGCTCATGTATCGAGTTGGATGCGTATTAATGATACACTTGGCATTTGTAATCTCGATAGCATGTATGATAATGTAAAAAAATAATTATATGAGAAATTGTTTGATTTCTTATTGACTGAATCAATATGTCTCCACTGGTAGTGACTTCGTTGAAGTAGAACATGTTGGTTTAATAAAAATAAATTCCTGTTGCAAGGAGTTGTTGTGCATATTAAACAGACATTAAATGTAATAAAGCTGCATAAAACACGCGCAACTACTTCGCAAACTCGCTGGGAGTGCAATACATTTAAATAGGCAAACGAATGACTAAAGTTTTGCAATTTTCAGTGCATACACTATCAGGAGCGGAATGCGTAAATGGTGACGTTTATTTATGACGCCAAGTAGAATGTGATGAATAAACACTTTTATGCAGATGTGGTTTTTACGGCTGTTTTCTGCGAACTTTCTGATTGCACTTGCTGGAGTTATTGTTTATTTTGGGCTCTTATCGTAATGGAAACATTTATTTAGGTTTATATTAATTTAATACTTTGGTGGATCGTATAAATTAAGTAGTTGCAGAAAAGACAGAAGAAAGGAAAAGAAAGGTCGGAAGGTAATTCGCTGTTTCAAAATACACTTTATAATTGCTTTTTACTTCTCGGGTTTTTATCTCAAAACATCAAACTTGGTGTCTTACTATAGCTAGAAAAGTTACCTATAAGAATATTCTTACATAAATAGAAGAAGAACAGGAGAAAACTGACGAAGGCAGCAAGCCGAAAAGGTTTTACAAATAAATGAGTTTCTCTGGAATGCCGGAAAAGCATTCCAGTTTCAATTCGGGCACAAGTGGTTCAAATATATTCCTTTTTATTAGATCAGAAAATTTTTGACCCTTTTTATACTATGATGAAGAACATAAATTAGATACTCTCAGGATATCTAGCAGGGAAAGAAAGTAAAGAAACTACACGTAAACTCATAAAAAGCACCCAAGATAAGAAAATTAAAGATTCTACATGATGTCCTTCATTTTAACCTCCTTTTTACTATCAGCTTGGAATAAATCCAGTAATAAATTTGCTTTGTAGATAACGAAAGTAATCTTAGAATTAGAAGGCAATAGAACCAAATTTAATAAAATCTATTGGCATTTATCTTTGTGTTTGAACATCAAGTTTGATTCCTTTTCTCATACAATTCCTCACGAGGTGTAGTGATCAACTATCAGTTGATAATCGATTCTATTGTAGAGTTACACAATTCCGGGTAATTTATACTTATCACGATTTTGACTAGAAATTACCACTTTAGCAGTTGCACAAATGCCTTTCGCTTTGCCACCCATTCCAAATGCAATTGTTGGGCAACAACTTGCACTTAGTTAAATGGCATTTACTATATTTTCGCTACTGCCTTAAACATTAACACTTTTACACAAGCATAATAATATGCACTGTTTTTAAACTGCTCCGTTCTATTTCACAGTCACGTTGTTGACTTGTAAACTTTGATACCAGAAAGAAAAATATAATTTACAGTTATGACCTGCAAACGGACATACTTTTTATATCTTTTGCAGAAAAAATCTGGTCTAGAAGTTATGAGCAAAGTTATAATAACACCGCAGCGTCCAATAAAGTATTTGCCCTGGACTGTGACCATTCTATTGTTGGTCGTTCCTGGCTACTGCTAACCCTATCGTTGAGCCAGCTCCCTGTTTATTGTTTTCACAGCTAGCCATATAACTTTTCGCAGAAAAGGGTTGACACGATGAGAAAACATCGCTCTTGACAACACCCGATGCGGAAATGCCGCACTTTCATCCAGCTGTCAAAACATAAAACAATTGCTGACCTATTCACAATCACAAAAACCACAGAATGACAGTTCCACTGGGGATTCTGCGAGTGTCTTCAAGTGAGACTGTGAGTGGTGAGTCAACATAACGAGTTCTTTCTTTCCCTGCGACAAAGTGTCATCAAGCCATCAGAAAATAGTAAAAGTTAGAGGCACATAAGACAACAATCTCTTTCATACATACCTACTTAGGCGTGGGTATAATACCTAAAACAGACTGTTGTCTTCCTGCAACATTTAGACTTGCAACAGACGACAATAATTGCAAGTCTAGTTGGCTTTTGGCAACCACTTGCAGTCAAAGATGGAATTGATATTCGCGATTAAATTTAGGTGCATTCTGAGTTTATCACCTTGTTAGGCGCAAATTACAATAATTACAATAAATTATTAATAAATTGCTGTTTTCGTGCGCTGGCTGGTGTAGGAGCGTATTGCGGATAATTGAATACGCGCCGGAGATAATAATATAAGATTATGGCTGCATAATGTGTAGATAAAGTCGGCGTAATATCGCGCAAGTATCTCACAATCTTGTTTATGAAGCCATGCAGCTCGTAGGTGCGAAATACAAATGGAGGTGTTGAAGAAACATTCCAAGTTGGAGAAGAACATGTGGTGTGTGGAAGAGTTGAACCAGTTCATAAAAAGGAAAATAAAGTGAACAAAAATGTTGGCACGCACCTCTATAAATTATTAATAATGTAATTGTAGTGGAGAATTTAGTAGGGTGCTAATGGAATTAAATGGGTTGTGTAAATATTTAAAAAGTAATTCATACCAATTAAAGGGCTTTGGTTTATTTTTTCTATTTAGTAATACACGAATAGTGCGTGTAATTGATCATAATAACTGTTTATATTATGAATTAGATTTCAGAGTATACAGTAGATTAAAATAGAAAGAAGTGGGAGTCTAACAACTAACTCATTGTGGTTTATCAATTAAAATAATCAGTATCTTTTTTCTTGTGGCTTGGTGCACATTTATTACATTTAATTGTACAGTACTTCAGCAATTTTCATCATAGATTATCAAACTAAAGAATTTATTTGTCAGGTAGTTACACTCTGAGTAAATACTCTTCTTAGTTGTAACTAGTGTACTTTCTATAAGTCTATCTATATATCAGTCCCACATTCATCTACAGCTGTAATCATTCAATGAAACATCCATTAGTCTTCATTCGCCACATTTTCAGCCGCCTATCAGCCATCTTTCAGCTAGTTACCATCAGTTTTAATCTAGCTAATTGAGCACTGCTTGAAATTAACAAAATCAGCTCGCACTATGCTTGTGTTTATGAGTTACTCTGCATATTTAGATCTTCTGATTAGTCCACTCTGATAATATTCCATACTCGCTTAGGAATGTAGACCGCACTTCTCATTTCTCATTCCTCATTTACTAACGGCAGATAATGCAATTGCCATTTCCTTTTGCGCCAAGTCGTGCATTCACGGCGCGCTCTGAATGAAGCACACGTGCAAGGATATTCGTTAATAATTACTGATTCTAATGAACGTGTCTGCTTACTGAGCTACCCGAGTTGGCCAAGTTACTCTGTACGGAACCAAGGTGGAAAGCGAGCAAATGAAATAAGATCTAATGTTGAATAATAGTATTGTCTTCGTACATTGCTACACATCAATACAAACTAATTTCCTCACTATTTGCTAGCAATTTCCTGCATATTCTGCACTTTCAACTCTATTTTCTGCATCTTCTGCATCCATGCCCTAGCGATTATTAGGACGAGATGATTAGACCATTATTGCATACAGGTGATTAATTGCTAGCTAATTAAACGCCTGAACGAGTTTTGCGCAAAAGACGGGTGAAGACGATTTGATTGCAGAATGCAATGCGCGGAAATGGTGCTTCAGGTGCGCCCGAATCAGTTGACGATGATGGCATGCGTGTGCAATGAAGCATGTAACGTGCGCGTTAATTACCGTTTTATTTGTTTTCTATAATGGGAATATTACTGAGATAAACCGCACTGCGCTGCCGACAGTTAATTAATTCTCAAATGTAATTGGTTGGGCGTGCGATACACAATTCTGTGCTAGTTGCGGTAAAAATGTTAATATTTGGATTGGAAAGATGAAATTACAATTTACACAATTTGCTACATTGTGTTATTTTATTACACTGCTAATGCATTTCCTAGTACAGAAGGTATTTATCGATTTTTGTTGTTTGTGGAGGTAATAAACTTAGGGATGCGTGCAGAATGAAAGGTTGAAGATCTTCAATCAAAAGATTGCAGATTGAATCCGGGTTTTTGAGTAGGCAAGTCCCGTTTTTGTAATTTTGGTAAACACAACTCGATTAGAACCTCATTACAATTCCTTTTTAAGTAGTCTTCATTAAGTCAAAGTACCAAGTTTGCCAACAAGATGCACACGCATCATGAATCTGCATATTACATAACTTCACAGAATGCACGAGAAGGGAATTGTAAATGTACCGTTTGCAGTTGCAGTCGGGCATGTTAATTATGACAATAAATTTGCAATTTATTACATTATATATTTAGCAATGTGCTTTTCCATACAAGTCAAATAAAACTTTGATTTCCAAATTCCCTAATCACAAAACCATTCTGTATTGAATTGTTCTTGTATTCGAACTGAAAGGAGCATGATAATCTGCTTTTGCACAACGACTTTGGTTACAATCACAAATAACTGGAGTGAATTATCAATTCGTCTCGCAGTGGTGAAGCAGTCCTAGCACATAATAACGAAACTAATTCACTTGGAGGTATTTATTTTGCCCCTCGTTGGATGGACGTGCCGGACCATTCGTCCGCGTACTGGACTTGTTAAAGTTTTCCGCCTTTCTAACCTGTGATTATGCAAACGTGCTGGCATTGAAGCAAAAATACGTGAAAATGTGAACAAGTTGCTTTCAATACGCTTGATTGAACACCAGCGATCCACCAAGGATTTTTTTGCCAGCAAAGCTTTTAAATTTGAATACCTCCTCTTTATATTACTCTGGTATCCCTCTGCTTACAAATTCCGAACTTTTAACAACTGCATTTACAACAGGTTTACAAAATTGCAAAGAGAAAAGTATGCGATGAGTATAATGTCAGGCGAAGTTGTTTATTGCAAAGTTATCTCTCAGTGTGCAAAAACTTTGCGACAATACTCATGCAGCGCCCAAATTTAATTTGTGCATTCTTCATGCAAGTATTTTCGGAAGTGCACACAGCATAGAATTTGCTGAGAATTCGGAAACAACTTCCACCCTCTGAAAAATTCCTATCATAGGTTTCTTAGTTGATGCTACTTGTGGTGAAATCACTGTTTGCCGTGGATTCAAACCGGCATATGTGTAGGTTGAGCAGAATTGCGATGCCATCGAATGCATTTTTCATTTCACGACATCCATTCATGTATTATGCACCACGAAAACCTCGAAGACGTCCACATGGGAATCCTATTTTGAATTGAAAATCTTGCAATGCCTAAAAAGTGTCTAAAGTAAGCACTAAATTATTACCATTGCATACCCACCAAAAACAAAACAAAGAGTAAATTAAGAACTCTGGAAAATGAAGAATAGAAACGCAAAGGTCCATTCTAGTAAAATAGGTTATATTGCATGTTTATTTAAGTCTATCTTAAGGCAACGATGCCATATGCGAACATAGTTGATTTTATTTTGGTCTGCCTTTTGTCCCTCTGCTTTTCCCGCATGCAATGCACCTTGACTCGCAGTATATCCCTTTGTACTTTTCTACTACAGGTCGACACAACATACGTACAAATTTGTCTCTACTTTTCTGTCTCCCGAAAACACGACACAACACGTTTGAACACGTTGGGACAACTTCCAAGCGAAGGAGATGGGAAAACAGGAACGAGCGATGAGATCAAGTATGTCGACGGTAAGAAACTCGGTGACAGCAGGAGAGAAAAGATATTGGAATCTACAACATGTCAAGAGAGAGGATATTGCAAAAAATAAGGATGGTTATATCGAAAGCAAAACTTTTTTCTGGATGTTTGAGGCTTTGAAGAGATAAAGGGAGTGTAATTGTTTACAGTGTGCAATTAATGCTTCATCTCTATGTCACGTACCTCGTTGAAGCTCTGTGATGTGTACACAATGCACACCAGCGTTACAATTTGCTTAATTATCCAATTACGTTGCGTACGCCAACGCTACACAAAGTTGTCGTTCTATTAGCTTGATTGCTTCGGCATCGACAGAAATATGTTTATGCAATCAGTTGATAGCACTGCAACCATCATTATAACCAGTATTATTTTCCAGTTGGGCTATGGTTTATTACATTGTTTATAGTCGCTTCCTAATCCAACTGTACAAGCATGTCAAATATTTCTGAATGACACTTTGTGATCTTCAGCATGTCTGCACTGAATTAGATTATTTTTGCCACCGCAGGCATCCACCAAGCGCATCGGCCCCCTATTGGCTTAATTACTCCCAGTAATGGCTGCTACTGGCATTCATTCTCATTCCACATCCGCGGCTGTAATGTTGCCATTAATGCGTTTAGAGATATGGTTTTATAGCGGGATAGGCTCCTTGCTGCGCCTTCTTTTATACTCGAGCGTATTATGTTCTTTCATTTTCCGCTTCGTTACTATTTGTTCGCCATTGGTGGAAACCCGGTGCATTCACACCTGTGGTCATTACAGTGAAGCAAGATATCGTCTTTTTTGTAGAGATACATCTTCCATATTAGTTTTATTTTATTATAGCAACATTATGTTTTTATGGGATTCGGTTAGAAGTCATCCAAGTAGGGTTTTGCTCTAGAAGAAGCCAGTCGGAATATTTGAGGTTATGCTCTTGGACAAGTTCCGCCAAATGCCACAATATTGCTTCCTATTTGGTATTCATTCACCCACCCACAACAATATGATCAGGACAACAACATAAAGCATCATTATCAATGAAATCCGTTGAATAAAACATTATTGGCTAGGTTAATGCCCATCGTTGGTTATAGCAAACCTTTTGCTGGGGAAAATATACTACATGTTCCTAATCCAACAACTTATACCTCAATAACTCCAATTTTTTTAAATCTAAGACTTAAGTATCTCTTGCAATCACACCCGAATCTAATAAAACTTAAAATAATGTGCTATTACGTAAAAGACAATAATAAAACAAAAAATAAAAATTGAAGAAAGTTTGTATGACCCAGTAGGGTCTGGTTTTCTCTAACATAGCTTGCAATGCTCCGTCATAAACTGTCTGGAGCAAAAATCCATTTAGTTACAATTTCAAATTCACCTATTTGCACATGAAGCAACCGTATATGGAGCTTGTCCTCGCAGGGATACGGAGACCTGCATTATACGATCCATGGAATTGCAACCAGAGACCAACAATCACATACTCACTTTAACATAGAAGGAAATGACCTATCCAGAGAATTTCCCTCGAATGAAGCTTAAAAGTTGAAATATTGTGTTATAATCTTATCAGATGAATACTAATTCATCACAGAATTAGACTATACAAATTATTCAATTATAAAATCGCGTGACTGTAACTCCCCCGGGACTTTATTGACGTCATATGCGTGCATCCAGCGCCTGTCACGTGGTGCACGTGCATACTCCATCACACGCATTGACATTAAACGTTTAAAAAACATTAATATTTATTCAACAAAATATTCCAACATTCGCCACGATTCCTCATCAAATAAACCTCATTAGTAAACGCTTCGGGAATATAACAACATAAACAATAATAATTAAATACCAGTAAAGTATTACTTTATATCATCGTAAAGTTAATTGTCAAGCGACAGATTATCTCGACAACGATTAAATTGCCATTATTTTAATTGACCATGTATCTTAATGCGCTCATTACAGTCGCAATTGTTCTAGGTTCAAATGCCTACTTATTCTTGTCCTCTTCTTGTTTGAATAATTAGCGCTAAAAATCCACTGTCTTTCACTTTTCATTATCTCGTGTTTGCTGGCTTATAGCCACAACGAAATTAAGTTAAAGGCGAATTAATCATCATTAATAATGTGCAAATCGCTCAGAGGCAATCCTAATTGCGATGCGCGCTTGCAGCGATATACTAATTACACGTGCATGACAAAAGTGCTTCGGAAATCGGAGCGGCTTCGACTAATTCACGATTTCGACATTTTACACCAGCAGATGGAGAATCGTGTTTGGTTGTTCCGTGTAACGCCGCCATTTCCACGTCCTCCGAGGATATAATTGCCGGGAATGCGGTCTAACGAAGATAGGAGCAAATTACGAAGCTTGGAGTTTTGAGGCTTTAGCGATATGCTTTGAAAAAGTTTTCTTTTCCAGGCGCTCGCGGCTTGGTGGAGATGAGCGAGCAGAGAATGCAAACGAGAATGGCAAACAAACGCAATAAATCTTTTACTTTTACATTGTTAAAGACATTAACCATCCGATAATATTGCATATTACTTTGTGAATTAGCAAAAGACACAATGTGCTTTAACTCACAGATACTTTATATTTATTTCATAAAGTCAAAGCATCATAAATCACAACTGAAAAAGAAACACAAAAAACATTTGCATAACAATAAATTCTAAATAACACTATATTTATTGCTTTAGTTTTTTATTAAAATACATAGTATGAAGCAAGACAATTAACACCAGAATAGTCAAATTAATCGAGAACAACTTTAACGAATCAAAATATAAAGTCTAGTTATTTCTGTTCTTTTCTCTTAAACTAAAAATACATGCACATTACTCAAACTGATTGAAATCCATTTGATCAAAATTGGTTGCCTTTAACTTCATGAAGTAAATATATAGAGATTTAACTCAGAAGCATTAAATACGTTAATAGTAGTACAAAATGTTTATTGTACGCTTGTTCTTGGATCGTGTGGGAGTGCTTTACAAGCGTGCTGATAGCGCGCTCCAACATCAGCAGACACTTTACACCGTTTACACCTTCGCCTCGGCAAAGAATTTTGAGTAGGAAGAAGGTGAGACAGGTTCTACACGCCAAAATCTTGACCCAGACCTTCGTACTCACTGTGAATAATACAATAAGATATTGTACAAAGTGTTGAGTAAATTTATACCCAACAAGTTTTCTTCATATTTCTTCTGATATACTTGTGGTTGTTGTTGCAAATCATGCATTATGATTTTCTTGCGTTATTTAAATTAATTCTTATTTAATTACTTTCTTCTGTACGTTGGTTTTTCATGGTCTTATCAAGATGCTGATAATTCAATTTGTGCTTTGCAGTATAGTTCTTTTCTTGTAGATACCTGCATTTATTTTTGTTGGAAAAAAATCAGCAAGTTGATTCTCCGCATTGCTCCACGACTTAATTTGTTTAATGGGACTTGCACGCGTGCGCCTAATACGGGAATTGCATTTTTTCAGCGCTTCAGCGTTTGAAGATGTGCTCAATTTACGGAATTACTCGTGCTTCCAAACTGGGCAATTTCATCCAGCCATTTCCCTAGCCTCAGTCGATTTATACTGCGTAACGAAAACGCGAATGGCTGTTATGTAAACACATTCAACCTAATGCAAATGAAACGCTATGAAATTGCAGCAAAACACAAACCATACGTGAGTTCTGTTCGGTTTGTGGGTCCACAACTCAATTAGCTGAGGCTTTGGAGTAGTGGAGGGCGATAGAGAGACTGACAGAGTAGCGGATAAACAATTAGGAAGTTTTTTATTTGCGGAACTTACAAATTCAGATGACTCTGTTGAGTTGACCAGTGAGGGAAGGTGAAGAGACATTGAACCCAGTTTTCAGCTCTCAACCTTATCTGAATATTGGGCGGTAAAATACGTCAGTCAACGTGATGCGCTTATCGCTAATGAAATCGCGCTTCCAACGAAGGTGCTGAATTTCAACTTTCGAGCCCACGAACCAACATCATTCAACCAACCAATTCCTCTCCCGCATTTCCATCTGACATCTTCCACATCATCGCGACACTGGAAAAAGCATGTCAAAGGTGAAAATAATACAATCAATACTCAGACCTCATGTGTCTACCAACCCTTTGATAAAGATTAAAATCCCCCGGTACGTCTTCTCCACATCGCAGAGATCCCAATAAAGAATCTTCTGTAAATATAATCAATTGTAAAGATTTACCAAGTATCGCAGACTATATTTAGCCCATGGGATCTGCAGGCGTAAAGTGTCTCCAGTTAAACGAATGTGTAAATAAGATGAACCAGTGATAGGATTGACTTATGCGTATAAATGGATTGTTTCGCCAGCAGGTACGAAGAAAGCGTGTGGTTGAATATTTTGTACATCTTCTTAAGATGCTGGGATAAACTGGGTAAGTGAGGAGGCTGCAATAAAGGCAGAAGAGAAAGAAGTTGCAGGTGGCATAACTGCCTATTAAACAGCAGACCAGAGACGGACCAATATCTTGATAACGCCACCACCAATAATTAACTTTAATTGTAATAGATGGAACAACGCGTGGTTCATTTTGAAACGGTAGAAACAGTAGTTAGTGTGTAAATCCCTTCAAATCAAAACGAAAGAAACCACAAGAAAATGGAAGTGAAAAAGCCATCAACACCTTGACTTTTAGTCTAACCTTAACTAGATACAATGCAATATTAGTGACCCTTTTAATATTTATTGACTACAAATCACAGTTAACCACCTAGTGTTCATAATATTGCTAAAGGTTTTGATTATGGTCAAACTTGATAGCGTTGACTTAATTGGAATGCATTGGGCTTGCTAGTGTAACACTCGATACAGTTGGAACCCGCCCCTAATGTTAGTGATTCATGACCTGAGCAGATGCTAGCAAGCCCATGCGAGTAGATTGTAATTAACGGCTTGATGACGCATGCAATTAAAATATTTAGGTCAAATTTATTAAAAGTCATATTCAAACTGTACATTGCACTAAGCTCCGATTGATTTCTATTATTTTTAATTAACTAACACGTTAGTTTTGGACAGTTTAAATGGTGATATCTAAAAACACTTTGTTTAATTAATTTTATTTAAATTTGAATTGTTTAAAACTAAATATAGATCATCCATTTTTACTACATTATACTCTAGATTGGTCTGGATGGAGATCACAACAACCCTCTCAACTTTAAAAGCTCTTCAATTATTTCTGGAATGATAATAGGTTTTTTTTGTTAAAAAAATTTGCTTTCTTTCGCACCCCAACACAAACCCTAGTCAAATTATTTTTGCATTATGTTTTCATATTTTGAGCAGAGTCATATCTTTTAAAATCGTAGGGATTTCGTTGCTTTAAAAAAATTCCAAACTTTTTTTAAAGCCAAAAATATACATTATCTATTAGGGATACTATAGAATGAATGAAAAACATCAGTCTTATTTTGTTTGTTAGTACTGGGCGAAGATTGGAATGAGTAGATGGGTTGGAAAGCCAGAAAGGGAAGGCACATGTCATTTCCGGATGTTCTCACGTAGTGGGTTCCCCTTTTGCGGTGGCTATGTCTCCGTAGCAACCGCGTACAAATTCAATACACGCGAATAAATTAAATGAAGACTAATGTGATAACATCCCAAAACGCAATATTCTCTATTTCCCGGGAGCATCGAAATGACAAACAAACGCACTTGAAGGGTTCAATTGCGTACACGATATGACTACTCCATTGGAATATAGGGTTCTAGTGTTGGGATTGGAAGGGTTGCTAGGAATTTGATACTAGGCTAGACTGCATGAGGAATAGTAAAGAGAGATGGTGGTAGAATAAGGTGTCATATTTATGTCAAAGAGATAATCAAATTGTTTGAAATTGATATTTTTAACTTTTAACATTTAAAAAGTATATTGTTTACAATTCTACTTTATAATTATCATTAATATCTTTTGAACGATACTGAACAGCTTTCTCTGGCTTTTAAATTAAATTGGTTTTTATTTAAATATTAACTTAAAAAATATGTGAAAATATTTTGAGTAATTGTTTCATTTGTATTGTCACCACCAAGCTAAAGTAGGGCGGAAACAAGTGGCAGCCAGTGTCACTAAGTCACCATCTTTGCTCACCCTGTGTCAACAATATTCACATTCACAATAATAATAGGGCACACACATCGCGCCGTAATTAGATGAATAATCAGTCGATAATGATTATTGTGTGGCCATAATGGTCTAGCCAGGTATTAGCTAATTAAGATTTACACATTAGATATGCATATGTATATAGATTGGCACTGGCATGTCGCTGACCGCGCAAATGATTCGATGCAGCGCAATGCAATCCGGCTGTAAATGCAACAATATAGCAAGCCACACTGGTGGGCAATTCAATCAAAACGCATTTTTAGGTATATTAATAAATAAAGCACAAATAACATAATGGCAATTAATATTATTTGCAAACAGCAAGGCAACAGCTTTTATCACAAAGAATCATGAAGAGATGTAATTAAATGTAATGTAAATTAAGCGTAATGGAAGATAATTAAGAAAATATCACGACAGATAATTTCAAGACGTGATGTGGATTTTTAATTATATTATTAAATTGATATCCTTCTGACTTTTAATTTTGTGAATTGCAAAAAAACGAGTTTCTACAAAAATAAATTTTTGTTCAATTCTTTAATATTTTTTGTGTTTCTAGAGAAATTTAAAGATCAAACAATGGCCAACTAGGTGTCCAACAGTTGTTCATTAATCTAGATTCAAGGCACATCGCAACAATAAAAAGTTAGAAAAACAACATTTGTACCAATTTTGTTTCACTCTTAAAAAAGCGTCTTCTATTTTATCCCGAATACTGTAATTTACTTCACAGTAGGGTTCTTTTCAGTTCAGCAACCCTCTGCTGATCACAGCATGAGTCAAGTTTTATTGTTACGAAACGAGGAAGTCACGAAATTAGTGTTATAATTTTATATTTTACTGTAATTTACAACTGGATGTGACACGTGCTTCTCAATGAACTCCAACCAACTTCAAGTAATTCATTTTAAATATTTCAGAAACGAAATTAAAAGAGACAAGATAACCGCAACTGTATGAGAAACAGGACGATTGTAACACATAACACGAGATAATTTATGTTATTAGATTCAAACAGTTTTTGTTAACAGTTGTGCAACTGCCGAGGGAAATTTGTCGTCAAAAGCTATAAATTCTCGTAATTAATGTGTTTTATATAGTAAACCAGTAAAACTAGTACAACAATTGCCACAGAGCTGATGAGAGTGTTATTTAAAATCCACCAAAAATTTTATTTATTTATATCTACTTGAATCACAATTTTATTCAGTTTGATTAATCCAACTGCAATCAGTTCACGTCGCCACAAACAAAAGCATAATATTTCCGCCGAGAGATGGTCCACCTCCTGGTCATTTGTCTCCCTGTGGTCCAGCCATCCGCGCTTCCTGCCACAATTCCACCACGAAGCACTTTTTCACTCAGCAGGAGGCTTTAATTCTCCAAGGCACAGAAATATAAAAGTCGAACATTATTCATAGATGGTTTTACTTCTTCCTACTCGTCATTCTTTATTCACACTTACTGATTGCAAAAATCTGTATTGAAAGACTATACCTTCAGCTCACAATAATTAAAGACGAGATGAACAATTCTACACAACAATGTGTGAAATTTATTAACAAAAAGCGGCTCGACTTATGGAAGTAGTAACGGATTTATTATTGTCTCAAAAGAATCGTAATCGAAATGTAATCATCGAAGTTGCAGGTGGGCGCATAGAATAATCGTCATGCAAATTATTTTTTTAAGAATTGAGGAAAGAGTAAGAATGTATATAATGGGTTGCATAACCATCTATATCACAACGACTTCTTGTTATATTTCAATTAAAATCAATAACAAATTTTAATAAATCTCTCAGCATTAAAAAAGTTTCCTGTTAAATATTCCAACATGTCACACACGCGAATGAACTCTTAACGCGTTGATAACAATAACGAATAACGTCGTCACGGCTTTCTCGCTGGAAGTGACATTGGCAGTGTGAGCAACGAGCGTATTAAAATTCCCCTAAAACTTAATTACTCCGGCTGCGCGCTCACACCCTCCGACACAGCCGCATAAACAATCTCATGCTCAAAGGCGGCGTGGATAATACTCACACGTCACTGTCGCCGCCACCGCGCAAGCTTCACACTGCGGCGCATTCGAAGCGCGACTTGATATGAAGCTTTTAATTAAAATGCGTCATCGTGCATTGTGCGCTGCGCAAAAAACTATTACTTGCATTCGGTGCACGCGAAAGAGCAGAAAAACTCTGAGCTCTAGTAAATAACAATGAGACAATAGAATGAGAGATGTTTGATTTAATTTGGGAAGTAAATTTTACTTAGTTTAAACTTCATTGATGTAAATGTAAATAAATAGAAAATGTATGGCAATAGTTTGCAATTGAATATAGATGTTGTTATGAAAGCATGTTACGAAAAAGCTCTGGTAGGCGTTAATTAACATCAGGATTAATTAAAAGCACCGCTTTATATTTCAAGCCAATCGATGCCAACGCAGACATCCTAAGTTTTGCATTTTCGGTTAATTATAGCCTGTCTTCATGCCAAGCACTGAGTTTTATTTCATACACGCCACAACACGAAAATTGCATATTATGAATATGTGACAGTCAAGCAACGGAGAACTTAACGGTTGTTGATCATACTCATACGTAAGTTCACACTCAAATTCAAGAAAAATATGAAAACTTCTTAACTAACTTAATGGTCATTTTCCTGGCCAATGCGCACAACTAACATTTCAATGTTACCATGTCTAGCACCTATTATTATCATTAATTTAATTAGAGCATTAATGAATATCCGCCACCGCATCAAGGTGTCGGTTTATCAAAGAATCTCTCTGAAGAACAAAAATTACAAGTACGCCCAACATCTGCCTAATTATTATTGTTCAAAATGTAATTTTTACAAGTTTAGGGAACTCTCAAATTTAATGGGGTTATATGCGGTTGACTTGAGCTTGTGGGCAGAGTTTTTGGCAAGTGTGCTTAGAGAGATAACAAGAAGTCAATATGAATAATTCTACTTGAACTTATTAGTTTTTGAATATTTTCAGATTAAGTTTATCTTAAATTGCACACTTTTATCAAGAAAATATTAAATATTGAAGGTTCATATAAGGTAATTGCGTAAAATAAGAAGCCGTATCGACAAATGCAGGAATTTCTGCATTGATAAAATCTTTCACTGTCGAAGAATAGATATTTTAAAGCCGCATAAATGTATTGCTAAATGTTTCTGTATCAAATTTCGCAACTGCAGAAACTAAACGTGCATATCTCACTAATAAAATTGTTTGTTTATAACGCATTTTGATTTATTTCCATAACTCAATTTTATTTGTTCCTCTCAAACCGGTAAAATATTTACCGGTCGGTTAATTCCATGAATATCCAAAGAGTGTAAGACAAGTTGCGGCATTGTATTCATAGAATAATATTCGTAAATTATTAAAAGCGTAATAGATACACCCATTGCACCTCAGCGCGTTGCAACAATGCACACGCATGTTCTCGTGTTTCATTTTTATAATTATGGAGGAGAATGAGTTTATTACATGTTCAGGTATTAGGTAGACGTACAAGAGTGCAAGAGAAGAACATTAGAAGTAAATCGTTAAAGTAATTTATTAATAGTTTTATGATGGAAAACATGGTAATAATGTTTTATTTTATGTTCTTTTGTGTGGAATTTTGTAGGTAGCAGATAATTATCCCAATGTAGAGATAAAGAACTTAGACATTTAAGTTGTTTAATTAGATTTTGGTAGGTTTGATAAAGTTGGTTTATAGAAAAACCAAGAGTAAACCAACATTTGTGTTAAATTTAGTTTTATTTCGTAGAAAAAAAATCAAACATATTTTTACTTAAAACGTAATATTTCTAAAATGTAAATTATTTGTAACACCCAGTAACAAATTAATAAATTATGTTATAAATATGAATTATAATACAATGGATTAGGAATTTAACGTACTCACTAGATCATTAAACAAATTTATTTGATCTTTCTTAGTTTTAATGTTGTCTATATTTAAACAAACAAATTCATGCAGTTTTTTTCTTCTTAGAATTGCTTCTACTAATTTCTAGGATTTAAACTAGTGCCATTCTCACACTTTTCACATATTAAATTAAACTTTTATGTAAATCGACAACAATTTTAAAATTCAGTATACTATATATATAATTAGATAAAATTGTTTTACTTTTTTTAGTTTTTCAGTTAACTTTATTTGAATCATTCTATTTGACTACTTTAATATATTCAACTCAACAACTAAACTACATATATTATGTAGATAAAACTTAACTATAACAAGAAGGCAACAAGCTGAACGTTTTATATATAAATTTTAGTAAGTGTTGTAGTTACGTTTTATTCACTTAATGAATATTAAACACTTCGTAACCACACTCAACGATACCCTAAACTACAAATATTTAGAAATATAAAATAAATATACAAACTCTTGTATTATATGGTTGTGACGTAAGAGCACACCATATGGACTTTGCGCGGTAATAAATCTTAATTTTATATATTCACACAGCATGACTGTGTGAATGCACCCTTCATGCACTCGATTGTTTTACATTGGTGTAGGTGGAGATCGGTCCATTGTGCGCATCACAAACGAAGCCCGACACGATCATGCTTTAATTGTGTTGCCTAGTTGGATGGACGGTGGCTAACATTCAGGTCACTTGAATGGATGCTATAAATACTAATTAAAGACTAGGCACAACATCCAAGACCTCCATGATCCACCAAGATCTAGTAAACATTTCAAACACGTTTAAATACTACGCTAGATTTCGAATGAGCAATGAATGATGGGAAGTGAAGGAGGAGGAGGTGCAATTGTTTGCTGAGTACCACGGTCATATTTCGTATTCCACTCAAATGTGGTCCAGTGCTAAATATTCAAATCGAGGTGTTTTGCACGGCTGGAATGTGGAGAGATTCCGATCACTTGTAGGTAATAATGCATAGCTGGTGTGAGTGACCTGCCATTGCGCTCAAGTTGTGTCACTCTCACGTCTCGCTCATGAATTTACATCGGACCGTGGTCTATGCGCATAATAATGTCGCGCCTCGTTTCGATTCCTAATACTAAATTATTCTCTTTGTCCTAAGACTTTCCCCAGTCTCGGCGGACGTGCTGAGTTTCCGTCGTCAGCAAAGCGAGAGAAGGTGCAGATGTGTGTCTTAACCACCGCCGCCTCCGTTGTTGGAGACGGCAGCAGGGTGCGAGCGTGCGGTTGCTGCCGACGCACTCGACGGGAAGCGAGAATTTGTCGTTATGCGGTTTGCTTTGTCGATCATTAACATGGAACATGTTGAATTAGAGAGGACCGACAACTTTCTGCATTTTCGCACTTGCACGCTTCTTCAATTTCAATAGTTAATCATGAAGCACGTGTGCCACCCTCTAATCAACTAATAGCTTTCCAAATTATTCTCTCTGATTTATTTCTTGTTCGTTTACTACTGACAACATTAACGCTCATACCTTTGGTATACCTATTCAAAAGCGCTAAAGTAATTAAAGCTTTAAATTGAATTGAACATGGTAGATTTTGACAAATTTAACGCCATTCTAAAAATTTTAAATATTTTCTTTGTTTTTAACAAAATTATTATAATATAAAGAAATTAAAAAATATCTTTATTTCTAAACAAAATTGTACTTATTTGCATTGTATTATTTTAAAAAAATGGGATCTTGATTAAAATTACAATAAAATCATACATTAAATAAGCTAATCACAGCAAAAAATATTTTTCCCCAAACTTTCTAAGAAATAACACTGTTAATTATTGACCAAAAATATATTTTTGTTTTGATCTCTAATCTAATATTGACAAAAATCAACAGCGCTATTTACTTTTACTTTATGCTATTTAACATAAATGCACTTAGAGTATTGTTGAGTGTGGTTACGAAGTGATTAAGATTCATTATGTTGATAGAATTTCACTATAACACTTACTTTTAGTCACTTGGTATAACGTTTTCGGCATGTTGCCTTCTTCAGTATAATACTGTTTGTGAAGACTGCGAAGTTGCGCGATAAGTCACGAGCTTCGCATCGCCAGCGCCACAAAACACCGAGGTCTAATGGCTACGAATC
>JAODIE010000006.1:41212-176285 GCA_027575565.1 Diploeciton nevermanni
GAGCAAGCAACACCACATGTCCCATATAAACCAATGCAAATCAACTCCATATAGTAAATGCATTGTAAGCCAATACGTCACAAATGAAGCAGACAACATGCCGAAAACGTTCTACCTAGTGAATAAAAGTAAGTGTTTTAGTGAAATTTTATCAACATAATAATAAACATATTTTTTAAATTTAATTCATTACAATCATTTAAAACATTTTAAAATTAAAATTCTTTCAACATAATTTTTTCTCATTTTTGGGGAAAATCAGTGACAATTTATAGATGAAAAGAGCAATGCTAAAATAAATCACTGAAATCAAGCACGTGTCACACTAGGGATCAGACTAATGAACAAATGTCTGAATGTGCAATCGACGTGTGTAAATATCCTACATGTTCTCAAATGTCTGCAGTGTGTGCAGCAATTTTTACCAGTGCATGCATTCATTTATTTAAACGTCGCATTGAAATCGAAACGTGTTTAACGATTTATGCGTGCCAAATATACAAGGTAATCCAAAAACTGTTTATTTCAAGATTAAAAATCTTCAATTACTCTATTTTTTGTCTAATAACATATTTTTTAAATAGTCCAAGCAAAGAGAGAGGTGCAAACAACGCGTAAATGTGTGTAATTTAGTGTTTATAATGTGATTTAAAGGTGCACTGGGTGTAAATCAGAAATTTATTGGCTTATGCATGAAACAGGCACTGAAACGCTCGCTGAAAACATGTATTCCTAGTTTGAACGATATGAATTGGTCATTACGTAAATGATATTGATTGGGGCAATGCGTAGACAGGTGATTTATTGTTCAACTAATAAATGATTGCATGTCAAAAGCATGCAAGCTTCTGCTTAAAACTGCGAAATGAACTAATTTCTCGATTATTTAAACAATACATTCACTACATTCCATCAGAATAATTATTTTTTTATATTTGTTAATATTTTTTGTCCTTCTTTGAATTTATGCTTAATAAATTTTTCTCCATTTAAAAAATTGATTGTCTGCATTTTAAAACATAGAATTTAACATTTAAATTAGTAACCAATTAAATGATTTATCACGTTTTTGCAAAGGTTAATGAATTATTTCTTTTGTGTACCGCCGCCTTCATTGCATTACAACAATCATAATTCATTGACTACATCGACGGATTGCGTGGAGACAGCCGAATTTTACATCGCGCCTCGTGCTTATAATGACAAGTTAATTTTCTCTCTGCTTCACAAGGTGTCAAGGGTAATATATTATTTGTCGGCATGTTTGAGTTTTTATTTGATTTCAACGCTCGCAGGATAATATGAAGTACAGTGCATTATAATATAAACTCAAATTTATTTTAATAAAGTCGAAACTTTTTGATTAATGCAAAACTTATTTAAAGAACAGTATGTTTTTATCATAATGTCATTTACTTTTATTGGAACTATATTCAAATTGTTAATAAATATCCAGTTATTCCATAAATCATTCTCTATGTCGCAAAATTTTACACTTGTTCCAAGAATTACTTACTTTGAGTAATTACCTAATTGTTTGTAATATTTTTTCCTATTTAATTGTTTCTCTAGTTGATTTATTACCTAGTGCATATTTTATGCAAATTTCTACAATTTCCCACTGCTTGCTATTGGCGCAAAAGCTTATTGTAGTTTCCACCAATGAGCTGCTTTGTCTTCATCAAAACGCAAAACAGTGTAAGGTGTTTATTTCTTCCCACATTAATGTACCTTTTATTACGCTGGAAATTAATTTCTAAAAATGGTCGTGGTTGCTTATAAACTCACCATTCGGAACGGTTTAGGAATGTGCGAACTCTTTATCTCCATGGAGTATCTCCAAGCGACTTTTCGTTAAACATAATTTTCCGACATTAGTTTAATTACCAGCGATTAATTTAAGGGCTTAATCTAAATAAAGATCGTACCGCATTTTCTAGGACAACACAAAGGATGTAACTCTATTTGATACTTTAGACTTAACATAAATAATGTGCTATAAAATGGCATAAATCTCTTGTTGTACTATTGATTTTAAAAAGAACATAAAAATATAATTTATTGCTAATAATATAAAGAGTATTAGTTTGTTAATTATAGTTGTTTATGACAATGTTTTAAATTTTCAATTTTATTTTGTAATAAAATGATTTGTGTCTACTTTAAGGCATAGCTTCTAGATGAGTAATGTAGTTTAAAACGCTAATTATTTAAATACATTTTAGTATGCTGTGTCGGTGTAATGAGTATTTAAGGTGATTGATCTTGCGCCTCCGCTATTAATTCATTTCTACGCCATCATCTGTCTTGGTTTCACACATCATGTACACGGATGATTCATTGTCTTATAAACAAATTATAATTTAATCAAATTTATTTCAGTTTACATCAAAGTTAATGAGTAAATCTACACGTGAGTCAAATCAATCCATCACAACTTAGCCACTAAACTCATTCTGCAATTTCTTGATGTGCTTTTTAAGATTCCGATGTAAATCTCCTTGGAATTCTTCAACACTGTCACTGTCATGTTCCAGACTACCATTATACTTGCCTACCCATCATCTTCGCTAGACGTATGCATATGAAGCCACATATTATGCGCATTATGCGCATTACGATTATTACCATCTTGTTACCAACACGGTTGCTGTCCTGCTGTCCCGCCAGTGACAAAATCGACGGGAGATCGTCCCATTGTGCTCAAGCCATCATCCTATCATTTATAATACACGTCAATGGTAATAAAGTGAACATTGTGAGGTGTGATTGATGTCGGATAACTGGTAGACGTTGAGATAAGAAAAATTGTAATTTATATAAAGCAGCGCCATCTAGATCGCCATCAACTGCCATTTATTGGCTTTTTAAAGATAATATTAACTGCAAAAAGTGCAAAGGTAAGGACGAAATCTCTGGTTACTTGCATGCAATTCAGGTCAGGTTTATGAACAGCAAAAGCTTGGGATGGTCATGAACAAGATGACTCTAAGCTTTTAATAAACGATTTTCCAGAGAAGCCTTGGTCAGAGGATTACTTTATAATCCGTGGACAGGCTGAAAAATAGCCAATGTGTGGGTCATAAATACAAATACTTATTTTATTTGCTTTAGTTTGATATACACATTAGTTTGGCTACACAACCAACGTTGGTCGTTCAAGGCAGATATTTTATTTCTCAAGCTAAGGCCATAGTGTATTGAAATATTTTATAATATACATTTATTCTACAGAAAGACACCTTGTGCATCACGCATAAATATTGCGATTAATTCGGCTTAGACATCAGTTGATTTTTTTTTTCGAATTAAACACGATCCGCACGACAATGTTTATGCATTAACTCGTTTTACATAAAAAGTGAACGCCAAATACATCTGTTCACATTGGGCATTGCAAATCGTAATTTGGCATGCAAAGCCGCTGAATTGTGAATTGTTAATGATTGTGTGAAACAGTATACTCTGCAGTTTGTATTCTGCATAAGTTGACGAGAATGAAATATCAATCCGCATCAAGAGCTATGAAGACGATTGAAGATCAGCTGGACTGCTTATGCGCGCTCATTAGTGCTGGGATTGTAATTAATTAATTCACTCGACGACCGAAAGGAATTAAAAGAATTAGCTTGATGAGCGTCGCCGTTGCCGACGACATGGCAGATGTAAGAAGAGGCGTCTACGAGTTCGATTGAAGGGAACGTTCATTTTTATGTTTTATCTCGAAGGCAGAGGCGTTAGACGTGTTTGGTGCAATTGAATTAGCACTTGATTTAATTAATGGATATTAATTAGTGTGCTTGTTGAGGCGACATCGAGTTTGTAGGTGTTTCTGCACTGGTTCAGAATTACAGAACTCAGCCAAGTGGTGGATAAAGAATGACTTTGTTTGTACATTTTAATACTAGAGTAAAATTAGTACAACATTATTGAGTGGATAGCATAGGGTAATGTAACTTAAGTCAAGAACTTGTAACAGATGTAGTGGCTCATTAGTATTTCAACTTATTTCTGATCTTAATTACAATGACCAGCCACGTGTTCCAGAAGACTAAAACACTATAATTTCTATTCCGTTCTTTCTAATATCATCTTGGTATACTCAGGAGAGACCACAATGCATCTTTAGAAAAATTAAAGAAGAAACCTGAACCATCAGTGCTTTGTCCATGGGAATCCATACTTTTGAAGTGAACGTGTCGAGGGTAAAGCACACATGGAGTATTTTCAAACATTGCCATTCTTTTGTTCCTAATAAATGTCAGGCTTGGCGATTTTAGAGCGGTATGAAAACAGAGTGCTAGAAAAACGATAAATTTTAGCGACACGCTGAAAATGTTGGAACCCATCGAGAATAAAGCCCGAATAGGAGGTTAAAGTGGGCGTGCGCGGTTGCAGAAGATGTTATTGAGACCAGTAGTTTTTATTTTCAAAGCATCAATAACGGTTATGCGCTTTTGAGCTTTCATTGAGCTGCAATAAATTTTTCTTTTTATTTTATTTACCGCAAGACACTAAGCCCAAAAAAGCTATAATTATCTAGAGTAAATTGTCAACCGACATTCCTCCTGAAGATTCAACTGGTTGATAACTCACAACAAAGTACTGTCAAAGAATAATAATATTCATTGGAAAAGAAAGTATATATTATTGTTCAAAAAAATAATAATTTATAAACAGATCTGATATTACCAAAGATGATTTATGATCCAACAATGAATATCATTTTCTGCTTTTAAATGCTGTGTATACGCTCATTATCCATTTCATAAAAAATGCAGGACTTAAATTTGACACGCAATTAGAATACATTAGCTGCTGACTAATTAATACTTTGCTTTATACCCATTGCTATATGCAGTACTCACTCTCCTCTCTACAAGCAATTAAACTTCTTGAATCCGCTGCATCTTTCGGCATCCACGACGTCATGCTGGTCACGTACATTAAACATGTTATATGTGTTTATCAAAGCGGTTAAGTAGCAATCATACAAGAACTTTTTATTGGGAGATTTATCAAAGTCTATCTGTCTATCTCCTCAATCTCTACAACTTTAATTTCCTGTATGCAGAAGATTTAGAAGAAATGATCACGACATGATTTGGATTTTTCTCATGCATAGCGTGAGATGGTCTAATGATGAATTAACAATGAGAGCTATACATGTAAACTACATGACTTGATTCGAATTTCTAATGCTCTCTGAGACGGACATTGAAACGCAGATGATGCAAGCAATGTGAGCACTTAATTTGGCTTGTACTTATCTTGCTTTTATCTCAATTGCAAAGAGTACACATCAAACAATTTGCGTTGTGGCTGCTAAAACGTTATAATAGTAATAAATTAAGCAGATGTTTGCGTTGATTAGAATCGCAACACATTGCCTGCAACTCCTTTCAATTCAACTTGAAGGTTCAGTGAATTTAGTCGAATCTCCACGTTTTTGGTCATTTATTTTATGCCAGCCCTCCCAGCATGCATAGTGACACTGCATCTGCCAAAAACGGAGGCATATATGTAACATACCACAATGTGGTCGTGGACATCCCAGGAAGAGGCACAAGACCTCCACGATAAGATTTATGTTCCAGCTAAAAGAATGTGCAGTAAACAGTGTACACGAAGGCAAGATGGCTTGGCGGTCGTGGGTAGGTACAGAGGAAATGAGAAAACATCGACAATGGTGCTGCATAGAGTGATGGTAAACTTTGTAGTATGCATAATGGGCGCAACCCCCTAAGGCGAGTGTTATAATATTCCATTCTACCCCCTGTGATGTAGTGCATTATCCTACCAAGATTTTTTGGGGCGTTTTAAGTGAAATATATTGACTTCAAGAAGTTACCAGAATATTGATCATGTTTGATTCTTTTATATAAACATTGGATATTGTCTATTATTACCACTATGGTAATCTTTTTCTACTCCAAGAAGATCCCATGTACTTATTACTATCCACAGGATACCAATTGTTCTCCTAGAAATAAGTTACTTCTCTCGTAACGTAAAATATTTGATGACATTGAGCCATTTATGCTGGTAGTATATTCCTTAACCCTCTGCTTCATTGTTCTAACTTGTTATCATCATCTAAAGATAGTATCACGTTCCAGAAGCAAACAAAATCATATTTCATAATCAACTTGCGATCGTGTCTGTAATCGATCGCTGTATACTCTAGGGAGAGGAAAAAGCAACAAGATCTCCAGCCAAGTGGCTCGTCCTACGTGCTAGTTTTTGGTGATGATGCCGCCGTCGGGGGTTGATAATTTCCTAACTGCGTTTGCCATCACCCCAGACATGGGTACCAGCATCATTCGATGCAAAGAGGAGATGTAGGAAGCCCCAATCTTAGTTGCACCTCAGGCGGGTGGAACTTTTCTCGGATTATACTTACTTATCGTCGGTAATTGACTTGTATTGGCTCCCATCAGAGCAGTTATTATTAATACGGTTAACTATAACAGCAGGATGCTAGAAGACAATATTGAGTATATATGACTCCCAGTGCTAGACGATATTTTATAGCCTTTATCTAATTAGGAACTGTGTGGTTGAAAATAAACGAAAGGGGAAAAGTTTGAAGAAATTTTATTGGTTTAAATATGTTACAGACTGCTGCGGTTTTCTAAAAATAAAAAAACGAACTTTTCAAGAGGAAATAATTCTAACATGCAGCAATTGAGATGATCTATCAAAGTCACATTAAGTTCTTTTTGAACGTATCAACAAGTGCAAGCATTCGTGTGTTGTTTTAACATAAATAAGTTACACTTGATTGAGCTTTAATGTTAATTAATAGTAAAGATATCTTGAGAAACCTTCAGAAAACTTTTTGAATACATTTAACATATTGCGGAATATGATTGCTCTATTTTATCTGGCCACGTGCGAAATTCAGTTAGTAGGCTACTCAATTTACACGTTGATCTTTGATAGAAAGGAAGTAGTGAATAGAAGCTTTTAGCGAAATGTGATATTAATAGCTTTTTGCGAGAGAAATGCAATATGTTTGAAAGAGTTCTGAACTAAAAAACAAAAGAAATGTTTTATTGTAAATTTTTATATAAAACTTTAAGTTTACCACTCGATTAAATCACATGGTAGAACATGTTCTTGAGCAGAAATTACCACAAATAGTGCTGAATCATCCACAGACCAGTATTTCACCAGCCCCCGAAGCCGTTTTCGTGATCGCTGCCGTGCGCTTGCTCCGGAAACACAATGCTTTTTCGGCACGCATTAAAATGTATGCCGCGCGATCGTTTTTTTTATTATTATTATTAAGGCGTATCGTCGTTTGATTGACACGTTAACGGTGCTAGCAATATTTCCACGTGTAATTTCCCTTCGGTGCGGTATATTTTTCCACGAGCAGAGTGCCAAGTGGTCGTTGGCATGAAACGACGAGGTACAAACTTTTTTACGTGCGCATATATAATGCAGAATGTGACTGTGATGAGCAGTGTGTGTTATGCCAACTTCTTAAATGTTTATATTCTCTGTAGAAATGTTTGGTAATTGTTTGAAAAATTAAACTTTTGGTAAAAATTTTAAGTTTTTATGTCTATTGAGGATACAGTCTCATTAAAAACCGCTTTATGATCAGGATTTCTATGAAAAATTGGGATATCGGCAAAGCTTGGAAAATCACGCACATTAGCAGAATTTATTCAGGCAAAAAGCGATTGTGTCAGATACGTGTGGGATTCGAATAATGACTGTGATTGCTGCACAGGGTTAAATCAAGCCTGATGTTCCACCTTTGCGTACTTTTTTCTTTGCCATTATTCTTTACTCTTTTTCTCTGCACTCTTTAGTCTTTTCGGCTATGGTGAGCAATTCATCGATGTTTTTTTTTGCTTTCTATTAAAAAAATTGCGTTATATATCACGGAAAAGAATCAAATTCGTCTACTAATTCCATCATTTTATTTTTGGGGGCGAAAGCTGCCTCGTCATTCAGCAGCCAAAAACCAACAGAATTTAACAAAGGTTGTGTTTCTCGTAAGCTCATCCCACATCTGAAAATTCTACTTATAGATACGCACCCTCGCTTTGATTTTTACAATCCACGGATTTTGATTTTATTCGCCCATTTTATTTATTAACCGCTGCATTCTTCATGTTTAGACCACCGAACCAGTAAAAGGCTTAAAATGGTAACTTTTAAGTTTATCCAAGCACAAGTTCAATGTGATGTGCTTTTTGATTTCTTTTTATGTTGCATCCAACAATGTCTATTGTTGTAAATAAATATCAAACTCTTTCGCCTCCTTGACGAACCTCATTAAATTATGTAAATCTTTTTATTGCATTCACTACAAAGTTTTCCCGTTGTCTTTTATATAACTCCGTTCAGACTTATTATGTTATACAATTGCGAATAAGAAAATTGCGCACAAACTTTGTAAACGTATACGCTCCAATCGGTTTAACGCATCGCCAAATTTAGCAAATATAAAAATGTAAGACTTTTGTGCAAGGCATGAAATGACTGACAAATATAAATTTGAGTTTCTAACTTTACCACAGCAAGAAAAACAAATAGAAATTAGAAAACAACAAGTTACGAAAAGAATATTTGTGCTTGGGAAGTCTTGAAAAAGTTTGCTTTGACAAGGGACGCATATCGCGTTAAATTGGTGACAACTTGACAGGAATCTAAATGCACCAAATACTGAATGTTGTCAGTTTAATGATTGCTGTGACCATATTTAGCCGCAATGAACGCGTTGGCAAGACTTTAATTTACACTTTGCTTGATTGGGTGTTTCGCGACAGGATATGAGCTCGCTATTACAGGGCCACCATACAACCAGCCTCGTTTTACCTTATATAATCGATAAATTAGTTAAGCAACAAGCCGTTTTAGATTTTAATCGTCAACGTGTTTTGTTGGAGCGCAATCAAAAGGGAAGTTTCTTTAACGCTTCAGCAAACTTGTCGAATTGCTACTTGTTTTGTTGTCTAGACTTTCTCAAAGTCACGATATACAACACTTACCAAACTATTAGCCCATTTAACTACCATCACTTAGCTCAGCAAGCCAGCTTACATTGCTGTAATTGAACATTTGGACACACTCTGTATAGGGACAAGAATTGCCTATGTTCTTGTCTTGCGTGGTCTTGGCGTGTCGGCCTCGTCGGACTTTTGTTAGCCTCTGCCTGGGCTCTTCTTGTATCGATTACCAATGCGCAAAAAATTCTCCTTGATTGTATCCTAATCGTCGTTTATTTTAAAGCGCAACGTGCCCGCGTGCGTTTTACTCGGAATAAGTAAATGACTCCTTTATGCTTCGCAAGGCGTATTGAAGGTAAAGTACAATGTATTCCATTCCGTGCGCGATGTGAAAAACTTTTTCCACCACGGTCCATAACACGCCGACTCCGGCACAAAGAAAGCCCGACGGATGGTTATAAACACATACATCGTCTCTGGATACAACTAAAAACAAGTAGTTGATGGTAATCTCTTTGGTAAATTAAGACATGCGCTTGTGCTGACAGTTGCCATCTAGTCTACGAAGAATCTCAGAGACTTGAGAAAAAATTAACTTTCAAGTCAAATCATTGAAAAATTACTATCATTGTTTCTAAGCTAGAGCATAATATACTAATTAATTTGGCTCGGGCGACATTAATTTATGTTTATGGCGTTTAACAGCAACATAACAAAAGCCAACTAGTGATTAAGTATTTTTTACCTTAGACCATTTATAAATTATACTTTCAATCTTTATTTGATTTTCTCACCCTTAGAATAGCATTTCTTGATTTGTTGGCACGCATGGTAATTGCTAAATTGCTTGGCGCAGAGTGCAATAAAAGTTTTTATTTGTACTAAAGTCCGAAATGTCAAATCTTAATGTTTGAGTTAAGACTCGCTGGGTTGAAGCGCAGCGTCAATAAAAATTTCATATTTTAATTACTCCCTCGACGCAGCTAGGCGTAATGTGTCATCAATTTTTTCTGCCCTGCTGGGAAATGCAGATTGTAATAAAAAGTTATTGTTACTTTTTAACAGGCATCGCTCTTAAAACTTTGCGCCGTAAAATTAAAGCCAGAGAAATTCTACATTTCTGCTGATTTATCAGAAATAAATATAATTTGTTCAAATAATGTTTTATGATTCCTCCTTTCTGTAATATTAACTCATTATTACTGTATTTCTGTTTTGTCGAGTTTTATGGAGCAAACAATTTTCTAATGGCGTGATGTGATAGGTATTTTATTTTTATTGTAATTGTGCAATAAAAGTGTTAATGCCACTGCGCAATTTCCACATGTCAGCGCTCCAATTCGAGAATGGGGCTGCCTTTTCAGCACTTCATATTACAAGCGGCGTGGTTAATGTTGCAAGCAGGGTAATTTTCCTTTGCTAGGCCACACATGTGTTTACTAAAAGCAATAGAAATTATCAAAAAAAAGGTGAAAGAAATTATCAAGTAAAATGTATCGCGAGAAGCGATGAAAACTTAAATTGTCTGAAGTATTTGTAATCATGTTCATAAATACTGTCATAAAGAAATTTTCTAGGTTTACTTAAAAATTAAGAAAATAATAAACAATAAAAATTTTTACATTTTTTTTAGTGTAATGTAATATATTTAAAATCTATTTCTTGTCTAATGCTTATCGTCTCATGTTTCCTAATTAAGCAAACGCAATATAAAAATTATCGCATCACATTCAACACAATGTCTTCCATTCTCATAGTACTTAAAAGACGACACATTATTATTATTTCCAATTGGGTATTCCTATTAGAATTGCCTTTTCATTTCCTTCTCCATTTAAGTGCTTTCTTCAACTTGAAGTTCTTAGTGCAGTTCTAGATTATTGATAATGCTAAATTTCGCTAGTGAATACGTGTGAGTTTGCAGTTAGTTACGTTGTCAAATTTATGTATACATATCTAAACATAAATCCATATCTCGCAATACAATCGCGCAGCTGCGTGTGTAACGACAACAACAAAATAAAATTTATTAATAACGACTTCCTTATGTGCGATGTGTTATCTAACGCTCTTCGCTGACAACAAAAAGTGCTTTTATATGTTGTACCTAGGAAATTGTTGGAATTGCACTTGTCCACTTTGAAGTAATGATGGCAAAAAGCGTTCAGATTCTTAATTCAAGACACTTAGACGCGAAATAACTTGAAATTCCAAGTGTTTCTTATGAAGCTAAGAATCTATTTTATTTCTCTGATTTTCTAGAATTTGAAGAAATAGCAACTTTACTTAGATGCGTTTTTTAATTAGTGGTAATCATTTTAAAAAAATGTTTTATAGAATGTTGATGCAATAATCATAAACCAAGCAATTGCAACATTTGGATACTTTAAGTTAGGTAAGAGTATTAAGTAAGTTAAGTAAGTTAAGATAAAGACAAAAAATTTAAAATCATTGCGTCTCATTTCATAAAATACGATTTTTAGTCAAAAATTGCAAAAATCAACAGTCATTTTCAATTTAATCAACTCATTGTGGCTTATCCGATGTAGGGCATTGTGATAAATTTAAACTTGTTTTTTGTTTTTCGTCTATCATCGATAGTTTTCGAGCAAATTAGAAAATACGAAGCTGAAAATACGGCGTAGCAGGAGAGAGAGAACGCTAGCTGGCTGTGATGTACGTGTTGAAGGGAGTGCAGTAGTGTCGCAACGCGCTGCTGTGAATTCCGCGCTGTACAGCGTGGGGCACTGATTCAAGCGCAATTTGAATCAGACAGTTCAAAAATATTGCATGGTGGGAATTAGCGATGCGTATAGAGTACAACGCAAATTTAAACCGCGCGCACCTCATTAGCTTCATATTGTTTTATAGTTTATTATGACACTTCCATATAGTTTACTTTGAAAATTTCTAAAGTAATCAACCGGGCCAATTCCAATTCATTCAAAGAAATATGTTCAAATGTGTCTATGTATGCAAATCAATCTCATTCAGCAAATTGTGCATGTTTCTGCCATTCAGGAAAACACTCAACAAATATTAGTAAATACTGCAATGTGCTCTGCATGTTGGGATGTTGAACATGTCCGCATGTAATGCATGGCAGTAGATCGTCCTGTCGTGAATTGCCGCCGCTGCTGCGCGTACTGCAATGTCGCAATTGAAGTTGAAAATGGCCCCGAATGTCCGGACGAATCAAACAAACATGTATTTCAGCGTGAGCGGCGGCAATAACAAGCGCTGGGTTATTGGGGCGTTATTGCAGCTTGTAGCAAGCTGTCGATCGAATGGAAGATTGCTGCATAGACAATTGCTCCGACTGAAACAGTTCCAGCGATTCGGATGAATAAATTGTCGTGCATTTGCAAACAGGGCGGGACTAATCAGACCAAATTCCAAATAATACCAATAATACTAATTTCTGTGCTCCGCTATCTTTGCAAGCCTGATTAAAGTTGGTAAACGTAGAAAGATATTACTATAACGCGTCAAGATTTAATTTACGATTCAATTCCTTAGTCTCCTCATAGGTCTTGGAATATTAGACGATGCTTTTATCAGCCATTCTTGAGATAGTGTTTGCAGTAGAAACTGGAAACCTTGTTTGCAGCAGCAGCGTTTGCCTTATTAAATAAATTACAATTTTTATCGTCGGTAAAAGCAGCGATCCGTAATACGTAATGATATTAACTTTAAGAGCTTGTCGTTTTTACACACGTAGTAGGAGCTTTTATCACATCTCCGGCGCTGTGATGCAACTAGAGCAAAGTGCTGATAAAGAAAACCCAAAGTTTAGGATATTAACGAATAAAGATCAGCACTTTGCATCAAATCAAAGTCAGCGACAGAAGAGAAATCACTTAGTTAATTGCACCTCGTGTGTAATTCTCCTTCTGACCTATATTTCTTTTACTGAGGGCGGTGAATGAAGGCGGTTGGCGTGCCAAATGCCAGCGTATATTTCACTTAGTTGCCTGTTTCATAACAATACAAAATAACAGCACACAGTTGAGGATATTTATTAAAAGCATTCATTTTCCATGAATTGAAATTACTTTTTGCAGTTTGTATTAATTAAACAAACTGAAATGATTGTATGGCTTGTGTGACTTAGTTTATTACACTTTTTTGCAGTAAAATTACAATTAAAGTCCCATTAATGCTAATTAAATTCCTATCTGTAATTATATATTGTAGACACACAGCAAACGAAATTAATATAAATTACAAGCATAAAAACAGGAATTCAGAAGCAAGAGTTTCCACTCAACATCAAGTTGGTTATCGACTATTGCACAAAATACATAAACATAGATTGAGATTGTTCCTATCTGAAATATTTCCAAGTATAACATTTGTTTTATTAGTCAGAGCCTCATTATAATATCTTTGTTTGTATGCTGCAAATGCCAGGTACGACTGGAAGAAATTGTTGATACCATGACGTGTGTCACTAATAAACACGCACCATTCTGACGCCGGCGTCTATTAAATATGCACATTTTTACTCCAAACCTAAAAAACTGTCACTACACGCAACCAGCAACATTTAAATTTTTTCCTGCTGCGGGTTTTGAATAAGTTTGTACTAAGCTATTTTACTAGTTGTGATGGGAATAATGATGATGATGATAATAGTAGTATATAACTTTCGGACCTAAATTTCAATGCCTCCTATTCGTGTGAGTTGTTAGGATGTTAGCAGCAGGAATGCAGATCTCGTCCCTAAACGTCAGAGTATGGGATTCGGCAAGATCCTAAGAGAATGTGTTGGCAAGTAGGCTAAAATGTCTAGCAATAACTACTGGCAGCCTGACGCGCGCAGCACTAACCGAAATTTAGATATGAACCTTCAGCTGATATGAATTCCTGCGCACTAACGAAAGCTGCAGAATAAATGGTTATAGCACGTCATTGCCAGGCGAGAGTCAGACGATATCAATATCTAGTAACTCTAGAGTTCTAATCAGGATTATCCCCAACAATCTGCACATCTATATTCTTCTCAATTTGCGCAAACTTATCAATTGTTTTTTGCTGCATTGTCGAGAACTGAAAACTTTTCCTTGGTGACTGAATGATTAAAAGCTAGCGCTGTCAGCAGGCTTCAGAACTTGAATGTTTGAATAACATAGGCAGGCAGACGCAAACAAAAGTCGCCAAGACTTATGATGAAAAACGCAATATTAAAGGTAATAAATCTTAAACCGTTTAATATGTCGCTGCTGGAAGGCACAGCCGTCGCAACAATCTGCAGAAAGCGCCATGGGAAGACGTATTACAGCTAGGCGTGAATTTCCAACATAAACACCTCGGAAATATGACTTTAGACCAATGGATTCACTGCAAACGTGAGCTGTGATTTTAAGAAGAATGATAGAATGGAATAACGCACTTTGGGGTTTTCATGTGAAGACGATGTACATGTTGAGAAGTAGATTTGTCTTTGATCATAACATATAAATAAGATATCATTTGACCTAGATTTTTAGCGTACTTCTACTTATTGTCACCTTTATAATGGATCAGAAGCATACCTGCAGATCTAAAAGACGTGCACAACATACATGAAAAATATTTCGCCTGCATCGGGGAATCTGGGATATGTCTGAAAGCTGTTGGGATGAAGTCTACAAAGTCTGCAAAGGAGAAGTAGTGTCAAATGGGACAATTTCCCAGGGTGGAAAGAATTGAAAATGGATGTAAATGCTAAGACCTTTTCTGTGTCTCAAGAATAAAATATTTGCAAGATCTAAAAAGAAGTATTATTCAGTAAAAATTTGTTATTTGTGTTACTAATTTTCTTCTTTTCAAAAGTATTTGTAGCTCGTGGCCCTTGGTCACGTTCCAGACGCAGTTAATTACCAACACTAAGTGCAAGTTGTTGTACTGCGCACGATTTTCGTCAAGGTCAGAAACAATTGATCGCATTTACCTGCCGCCAATTTCCGGAAAGCTTCGCGTGTAAACAGCGCATTGTTGTTTGACTTGTGTGTTCAATTTGGACGTTTAGCAAGTCAGGGCTTGTTTAAACGATCATTTGTCTTCCCAAGGTGAGCGCACACATTGCGGCGTTTTTCTGTACACAAGCGGTCGGATTCTGGTGATGTGAAAAGCGCCGACAATCATGGTAGATCATCGGCTGGGTGTGTTGGATGTTAGCTGAAACCGATATGCACTCTTATAACACTCTTGTACCGCAACATTCGATATGAAGACCATGAGCGCTTGAGTGCTCAAACACTTGTGTTTTACAGGCCCAGAAAGAGGTTAATGCATTTGCTCAGCAATTCTCTTGGTCATCATGTGTGAAATTTAGCAATTCTCGAGTGCACATTGCGAAATAAAATGTTTGTTGATTATTGGCTGCGAGCCATCACACTGGAATTAATACGTCAGAGTGCCAGACGAGACACTTTTCATCTCAATCTTGATGATTTCATCGTTTGAACCATAACTATACACTTGAACTGTAACTGAACCAGTGAAGGACCAGTGTGGATGATGAGCAGATAGTTGTTTAAAAATAATCCTCGAGTATGCTCTTATTAAAATTACATTTTTTATGGTACCAGATACCGCAACCGAGCAATAATCATAATCGTAAGCTTTACACGCCCAGGGAAAGATGTAAAGTACGCAATAAATCCCGGTCTTAAGTGTTTTCGATTTCCAGACGTCCAGACAGCACCTAAACCCTGAAAAAATACAATATTTCATAATAAAATAAAATTGCGCCGTCATCCCAGACACTTCTCCCTTACTACTTGCTGACTGAACGATTAATATTCCAATCATTTCGAGAGATATTTCAAGCCTGTACATTCCAAATTTCAGCAATGAGATCAATGAGATGTCTATGGTCCCCGAGGAGCTGGAAGTACCACCATGCCGCAGCCGGATCGAAAACATGCCAGAACAATGAACACAATCTTGTCAATGCTCTGGATTCTGGAATAGTGCTGCACTGTGAGTCTATCAGGACTATCAAGAGAAATGCTATTAGTAGGAAACCTTAGAGAAAACCCTTTCTACTCTAGTAGAGTTGATCACTAATGGGAATCAGCCGGAATTAATTAGTATTACCTTAATTACGCATCCGTCAAACAATTAGCTCATAACTTCAAGATTTATTGAATTCCATCTAATATTAAGAGTAATCTATGACAGGAATATGACAGATAATAGAACCAAGCAAATTGATTCAAAATGTTGAGAAATTTGAGATTTGTCTGTATGGTCTGAAAGTGAAGTTTTTCTAATTAAGAATGCAAGCGTCGTATAGTTTCAAACCCGATTAGACCAAGTGGCAACGACGGCGCATACATCCGACAAAAAGCATCCGAGAAAAACATTGATTTGTCTGCCTGTCTGGAGGCGGCGGAAAGCGAACGCATTGAGAAACAGATGCTGTCTTTTGGTTACCAATCCAAACAGAACGGAAAAGAAATGGAACAAACGGAGTCAAGGAAATATCAAAAAGTGATTACTGTTATTTAGTTTAGTTCTAGTGGTGGTAACAGGAGAAACTTCACGTAGAAAAAATATACTGGATGTTGCGGAAAATACCATATATCATAAAAGTACTATAATCTCACAGAAAATCGTTTGGAGATATTTTAAACCATAAAAAATTTCTGATTTTGACTATTTTAAAGATAATTTTCTCTATTGTATGCATTGTATGACATGTTTTTTCAAGAATCCTAAAGGCAGAAACCTTAGAAACCTTGGACATAGATTTGAACGTGTTGTGGTGTTACGACGTTTTCACCTCTTCTTCTCTTTTTTCCAGAAAAGGTGGTTGCAGGATGAAAGGATCACGTGACGACACAGTGGTGCACTTGATCCTGCCGGTGCCAGTTACACGTGCCTAGAGTAAGAACCAGCTCCAGCACGTTCGCTTTTAACGATCCGATCACCCTAGCAGGAAACGCAACTTTAGAAATTGTGTTTTTTTTTTCTTTTGGGACTCTTTAATTCAATTCTAATTTTTTGAATTCCAATTGATTTTAAAACATTTCCTCTATTTTGCTAAATTTATAAACCATACACATTGCGATTTATGTCATATTTAAATTTTATTGAATATCTATCATGAAGTTTAACTCACTCGGGGCGCACAAGCGTGCATAAACGGCATGCACACGAAATCGACTTGATTTATTCGGCGGCGGAATAAATTTAAATACGAAATGCCTTTGCCCCGATAAATAAATATCGCACGGGCGAGGCGGCAGGTAAACGTCGACCGTGGACGCATAAATGTTTAATACACGACACGATTTTCGTCACCACGAGCACACAACAATCACACAATATAAACAACAATTGCATCCACTTGAAAGGCGCTCCTTCGATGGATTCGTGCGCATACTTAATGCATGAGCATGAGCGGAATGAAAAATGCTTAATTTCTAGCAGGATTTCTGAAAAGTGTGCACTAACAGCAAGTACGTGAAAATACACTTTGGCTTTCATGTAGTATTGAACATTTAGGCTTCGATAAGTTTTAAGTCCGATTAACAAGGATTCACATTTAGATTGAAATCTGAATTCGGATGGAATTGTTAAGTTAATCCTCGGCATTCTAGGATGGAGATAAGCTATGTTGACTCAACTACTTTTCTCGGAAAATTCCAGCATACTAAGCACTAAAAAAATAATTAGTCAAAGTTGAGTGTTGCTTTGTAATTGTATAAAATGGAAGAATTGTTTTCTTCGGTGTACTGCAAACAATTCGTGGACGTTGAAATTTGACGAAGCTTTTGAAATTTTCTCCGTGAAGCATGAGATAAGTTGAATTAGTCAGATTCTATTGTCATTCTTTGCATTCTGGAAATCTCTGCAGAAGAACTTTTATGTAACAGTTATTCCTGGAAGCTAAAGCAAAATTGACGATTAAGAACCTAGAAGAAAGTGTTTTCATTAAAATTTCAATCAAATTTCTTTCTTGAGATAAACCGATTATGTTGACTCAAATCCAGTTTGTAACTCGGCCAGCACTATAAAAATTTTACAGCTTAATATCAGATATTTTTATTATATCCACATAAAACACTCTGACGAATCGAAAAATCCTAGAATTGGACTAGGAGGACAGCGAGTTTTGTCTTTGCTTGTAGAATTACAATTTAATCGACTAACTTGTTGGAATACTCTCCGATGTATGCATTAATTTGCATTCGAAGCATGACTGAAAAAGGCCGCCAGGTCGCTGGACTTATCAAGTCACTCGCATTAATTCCCGCCGCATCGCACCTCTTCATTGTGTTATAAATGATGATAAAAGATTTGTTTGTCGAATATTAATGGCGTGCATTTACATCGTGTACAATGACTTTTTTAAACACGTTTTGGTCTCAACGTACGCGGATTTATTAACTGCACATACAAATTTATTGAAACCACTGCGTGACCAATATGAGGCCATCACCAACTTACAGTCTAAACTAAAAAGATGTCACACCTTGTACACCTTGTAGGATAGAAGACAATCAAAGTGCTTACATGTACTTGCAGTTTAGTCATTCTAGCAAACAAAGTGCAAAATTCCTTTAGGCTTTAACTTGAGTTAAAGTGAGGATCTTGGTTTGAGTCAGCAAAGTAGGAATGAGTATTTAGCAAGAGGCGTAATATAAATCGTGCCCAATAAATTGCTTGGTTCCTGGTGCATTTTACGCGGTTCTTCTTTTCAGAAAGTGTCTTTGTTTGCACGTGAAACGTGCGTGGGGTGGGTGTTTGCTTTTTATGCACGAGCACAACATGGAAAAATCAATATTTAGACTAGTACCAGCGGCTAGTAATGCTTGAGCATGCAAAGCAAGTGGCGAGTTGTTCGACACTGTTATTTGTAGCAAAAGCAAACCATAGCAGCGCCCGAGCCAATGTTTACTCTAAAAACGAAAAATTTACAACGCAACAGCATCAAGTAGACAAACAGTCTACGTTGAAGCAATAATATCAATGATATTACTACCAGTATCACAAAATGTTTGATGTCCTGCAGTTTTTGGTCAGCAGTGTAAACACTCCAAGTGAGGTTATCAACCTGAAATTAAACATTCCAAGTCTTCTAAACAAATTAACCATTCTTACATTATATGTAGGAATGATGGGTTAAGTTAAACCCTACACCAAGTTGCTAATTCAACCTATTCCCACGATTTTTGCATGGACCCAACGTACAAATTACCTCCGGATTGTAGTCGATGACTAAGTGGTTCAGCGCCTCATATCTTTTAACTACATCCTCTTGAACATTGTGCATCGCGTGGTATTGTTGTTCCATCTGAAATTTCGCAAACCCTTTTAGCTGGTGATGGCAGGCAATGGCAAAATGCAAAGAATTGATTGAGCCCAAGGGCGTGCGGTCGGCACGACATCACAACACTTTCTTTCTATTGTGGAACGAAGGTCTACTCTTTGAGCTTTTGACCATTCTACCTACACTGGCTACACAAAGAATATGGTTTAATCTTTGGGTGATAATCAAAAAGCGGACATTTTGGAAAACCCATTCCGAGTTTGCTAAATTAGATCTAGATTTTAGACTGTACTTGAGGTAATTATAACGATGATTGAAGGAGTAATGAGAGCGACATATTTGTCATTCTAGAGAAAACAAGAGGGTTGTTACAGCTGCACATCTTCACACCCTACCAAATTTGATTTGATGGGGTAGTTTGATAACCCAATGTTTGCAAATTGTCCAGATGTCCTACACTTTGATAAATACTTAGAAGTAATCATCTATTTCAACTTTTAGAAAGAAATGACCAACTTATATTAAAATTTCTACTAGGTTTCTCGTTAAAAGATTGAAATCATTTTTATCTTGTTGATCTGACTCAGGATGAGTTATCCTAGATCAATGCATTAGTGGTCTGTAAAATAGAAATCTCAGTTAGAAAGAAAAAGAGTGAAATACGTGAGGTCATCTTAGAATTAGTGTCAGACTAAAATCCGAGCTTAGAAAGCTTTGTTTATTTGAAGATAAAGGTTTAACCCAAGTTCTGATTATCAACGATAAGAAGACTTTTCAGATCTTACACCTTTCCAAGTCGTGTTTTTGGCAAATAACTTCCTGTACTTTGTGTTATTCTTTGGGCGGAGAAAGCTTTTTAAACGTTTATAAAATATTCCGTTTGGCGTGCAAATTTATGCACTATGTGTGCACCATTATTATGTGCTTTGAATAAATTAGAGTCATTTCGACGCGGAAGAAAATTCTCTGGGTTGTATGCAGGACGTGAGTGCCTTTATAATTATAACATAATTAAAACAACACAGACTTCTTTGTGAAGCGCAATTCTCGGTTGCTTAAGCTTGAGGCTTGGCTTGAAAGCATGACAAACAGTAGAGAAGTTAACGGGATAGACTATGCTCTAGAATGGTTATAAACAATAAAAAGAATAAGCAAGAAATTATGAAAATTGGAGGAAATGGACGTTGAACATGTGTACATTGCTGATGGTATGAATCGCATGAAATATCAATTTTTCACTATGCATAAAACATTCGCAACATTTCAATTGTTAGCCAATTCGATTAGCATGCACATTATGCGCATTATACGATTATAAAGGACGCGTCCGGCCGGAGGATATTGCGCTATCAATCAGCAGTCGGCGGTATTGATGCGCCGACACAAAATTCGGATAATGCGTCCGCGAATAACTTCCACGTCGCTTTAGCCACCCCCAGCATTCATTGTTTATGCATTTACATTAAACACGTCGGAAGCCATCCTGTGTTAATTCGATGGGCAAGCTGAAGCTGGATGTACAGTGTGACATCTATTTAGAATTGAAATTGAACTGATTCTGATTCGACTTAAATTGGCTGATGAAAATATCATCACAATGATATGTTCTTATGGTTATGATATTACCTTATTCATGAATGGCAGTTTTAGATGACTAAACGTTAACTTCTTTATAAAACATTTAAATGATGATACTGTATTTGATATTGTGGCTTTAAACTCAAATAAAATTGCATATTCTCAAATTTATATTTAACGATCGTGAGCGCACATGGCGTAATAAAATCCAATCGATTTAATTGCTCATTTGGCATGGTGTAATTTTGACGTTATTAGCAAATTTATAGTAGTAATTATTATTTATTCATGTAATATAAACAATAAAATGATGGAGGTTAGATTATAGTTTATAGACACGTAAATTTATTAGATTTTTATAAATAAAATAAAAACAGTGGTATTTTTTTTTGTTTGAGAATTATAAAGTTGATTTTCTTCTTTAGTGTTTTCAATTTGTTACCATGTTTATATATTTTTTAAATTAATTTAAATAGATATGATTTGTTTCTGTAAACAAAAAAAAATGCGTTTAAATCACCAGCTAGGTAATTTTGTAACCAAATTACAATTTGTTTATGCCATTTACATTGCAAATTAAAGTGTAAAGTGCAGCCTCCATTCTGGAATAAATTACATTCCTGCTGCAAACCTAGCAGAGCAATTTGTATTCCAGCGGTGTTGAGGAAGAAGTCCAGATAACATTGTCCTCAAAAGACAAATCACCTACTTCTTAGTCTAATGTTGCAACTAAGATATAATATTTGTGATTACTTTATTTATTACATATTAGTTTTCTGACTTGTTCAGAAATATTTAGAACCCATTTTCATTTCTTGTAAATATTAAATTTCCATATTTTACTTTAAACTATAACGGTTCTTGTATACTTAAAAAATCAATTTCCCATCTTATTCCTTTGTGTTCACCAAGCCTAGTTACGCAGTTACTATAACTACTTAGCTATTCCAGTTAGTACCTCGGAAAAAGCGTATATCGGTAAAATCCATAAAACGTCCACTTCTCTGCGGCTCGGTAAGGCTCAGTCGCTCAGTTGAAGTTTAATGCATCGATTCCAAGGAACGCGCGCGCGCCGTTTTCTTATCCAGTGCATAATTGCATAATAACGGAATCTCGCTCATTGCAAGTATGCTGGTCTGCATTGTCTAAGGACGACCTCGTTTAGAACCAGGCTGGCTTTGACCGCTGATCGCTGCGATGCAACTGCTTCAAGTACTGCAATGCTGCAAGTAACGTCTCAATGCATTAGAGATACACGGATGGAACGAATGGAATGGGAATGAGTCCTTTAGCAAATGCGAAAAATGCGATCGATCTCGACCCAGCTCAGACACGCGGAATAGGAATCTAGAGTAGGCAAGGTTGAAATTATTACATCTGGGTACATAGTTAGCAGATGCATATGTGGACCAATGTTTGTTATTTAGATATTTAGATATTGGAGAATTCAGTTGAGATTAATCAAATAAATTTAGAATTGTGAGAATACTACTGAATGGTGTGTAGATTGTTTCATATAGTTAAATTCGTGAAGGTTTTTATGAAGAGAGATTACAATATGATTAATTAGAACAATTTTCCTCTTAAGCATTGCAATTAATCTAACATTAAATCTCGCATTAATCACAAACTAAACTGTGTACTTTTTGCAGGTATCATTCAACCTAGTAAAACCTTGCTTAATTTCATATTAATTGTACCTAATCAGCTACAACTTGTACAATTTATAAGGTAGGTAATCAACTACATAATAATTTCCTCAAATATTCTATTCTCAATCTCTCAAAACAGAATGTAGTTAATAATATAAAAATAAAAATTAATTGAAATCCTTGCTTGGCGCACTTCATTTTTCAAGTCAACACAGGAAAATACTTCAGCGATAATTTATTTAAAGCAGGTTCGTCGGTTATAATCAAGGAAGACACAAGACCTTCATGTTGAACTTCATCTCGTGCCGAGTGTAAAACCCCTCAAGCAGTACGCTCTTTTTTTATTTTCTTATTATTTTTTTTTTTTTTTTAATTACATCTGACTTGCTGAAGTCAACCGCAGATTAGCTCAGGCGTGCCAAGTAGCACACAACTCAATGAAAAGCATCCGCAGCAGGCCGAAATCATCGTTAAAGTCGACAAACACAGCTTAACCCTTTTTAGCAAACTGTGGGTATTTACACAACATTATTATCAAACCATAAGACTGAATAAGTGGAGGAGAAATGCAAGCCGACAGAGTGAAAATAGAAAGGACAGAGATTTGCTATTAAACATTAATTAAATGTAAATAACTATTTATTTGAGAATTTGTTCTAGAGTTATAAAAAATAAATCAAAGTAATTATGAGATTTTAGTTGGTTTTAAAAGATTTTATTTTTGGTGCGTTTGAAGAAGATAAAATCTGATTGGATGACAGATTGCTTAACGCATTCTTTGCGTATGAGCGTTAAATCAACGATCACCAGGTGGTAAACTCACATCGGCAGGACACGACATAAGTACCAATATCTCAAGTGTGTTTGTATCCTGCCAGGTTATTATGTCTTCAACCAGTCTAAACACACCAATGGAGATCTAAAATGACAGATTTTAATCGTAAACCAGTGTCATTTGTTCACATCGCAACAAAATAGGGCCTGATTATTAAATGTTGTCATTTGGTGCAACAATGAAAGCACCCATGCATCCTGCAATTTATAACAAATTTATCACTACAATTCGCTTCATCCACAGATATTTAGCCGGCAGGAATACAAGAAATCCTCGCGCAAATATTGCATTTGTTGTGTCGCGGGCTTTTTGTTGCAATTTCCGAGCGATATTTCCACACGATGTGATTTATTATCGATGATTTGGCGCGTTAAAAAACCTGGCCGACAGTGTAACCCATTCGATTTTTTATTTACTGGCGGTAATATTTTTAACGCGGCGCAAAAAATGATAAAAGCCGCAGGCGCACCGAAAAAACCGGCCGGAGCGGAAAAAGGCTACCGATGTGTGATGAAAATACTGAAAATGTCACATACGCCGAAGCCTAAAGGAACTGATTGTGTCTTTAGCAGGAGGCTGGAAAAATGCTAATCAAAGTAGGCAGCTTTGATGATATGAGGTTATATTGAGAGGAAGTGAACTGAATCTGTAAATATGAGGATAATTTAACACTTTGTACAAACAAACATCATGTATGTAAGTAAAAATTTATTAATAAATATCAAATTTATAATTAATAAACATGTCAGTTGAGCTATGAACTGAGAGTACGCGAATTGAATTCGATCGCATTGCGAGAATACAAGAGAAAGACGTTTACATAGTTGCATACTGCAAAATGCATGCGAGTTCACATTAATGAATTAATTCGTATGTTTACAAATACACCACAGCACCTTTTAGCTCTATTTACAGATTTGCGCAACATTAATTTTCATTTTTCGTAATCAAAGAATAACCAAATAAACATTGCGGCTGGATTAAATCAATTGAATTACGTTACAAACTCTCTTTGACATATATATTCTCAAAAGCAAAAATGCATATTGTTTATAAAAATAATAGTCAAGCTTTTTTATAACTGTTACATTTATCATATACAAGAAGCTGAATTTATTACAAAATTACATTTATTTACTGTCTATTTGCACTGCTCACTGTCATTTCATTCGAAGGTTATGAATTAGTTTTTCTGTGGAAATGTCAACTAACTGAATTAAATAAATAGTTAATAATGCATTAACTTTGTCAATAATTCATTTAAAATATTTATGTTTATTTATGGTCGGATATAGAATTGATTGACATATTGTTAAACTACTCATTGTTTATCTCCAAATGGAATTAACCAAATTCTAAATAAATATATTGATGATGAGGTAATTCCATTAAATATTCAGATTGCATTGGACTTTGCATAATATTTTCGTAAAGATTTTTCATTCTCGCAGAGGTGAAATTAATAAAAACTTTTTCGGCTTGATGCAAAACGCTCCGACATCTTAACGTTTTATTAAATATCGCATTAATCTTTTTGCTGCCCTAACTCTCGTCTTTTCTTCAAATAAAACTTTCTGAATCTAATCTTTAGCTTGTTTCTTAATATTTCTACACATTTTTCTTCTGTGATAAAAAGCCAATTTATGGAAATTAATTAAATATTAATGGAAATGGAATATATTAACAATGTGTTTACAATAATTTTAATTTGTTTTTAAAACTTTAGTTATTTGAAAGATTTCGAGCAACTACCCTTAAAGATTGACACCTTGCAAGCGACAATCTCATTAGTAGCCACTCTAAGCAACCAACTTGTTATACCATTATTGCACCTATGTAATATAGTACATGGGCATTAGTGCTTTCAAGCGTCATCAAGAGTTATGTTTTTTTCCCAAGTTTCTCAATTATGCCTCGATACAATCTGACCAATAAATCGTCACTACTGAAATTACCCCATCATTTTACGCCACGATGTGTCGCCTCGTTAATGACCACAACTTAATTATCCATATGGTTTACCAATTAGAAAGTCACACGCTTTAGGGAAGAACTTAAAATTGTCTTGGTTCATCTGGTTTTTGAAGAAATTGAAACTGGCTGAAGAAGTCAGTTGAATTCTTGCAGAATCTGTAACAAAAAAGAAGTAGGTTTAGTAAAAGACACTTAAATAAACATTAATTTTTTACAGTTTTAAGTACTTTAGATATTGTAGAGTCGTTGAAAATTGAAGGTATTTCAGGTAGTGATGGCAATTTTTGAATTGAGAGTCAATGGTACGCAATTACTGTCAATGCATTTGTGGCCAGTCACTTTTCATTAGCTTAATAACCGCCCTTAACCACGGAACGAAGTGCTGCCCGTACCTCACTGTAAAATAGGTACTACTGCAAATCAAGGACTCAGGTTAATCTACACAACTTTCCACAACATTTAGAAATGTACAAATCAACTTAAATCAATTTCCACACAAATTATTTTTCTATTTCAAACAAAACCTTCTCAACCACCACCAATCTTTTAGGTATTCTTTCAGAATTTGTAATAAATTATCATGTTTTTAAATTGTTGTGTATGAGATTTATTGCAGGTGGATTGCAAATGTATTTTGCAGACCGTCACAAATGGATCGTATCCCCAGCATTGTCTTAAGTGTTCTCGCCTGAACCGAAACAGTCCCAGGCATCTCTTCGCCGCGCAAAGAGACCGAAAGGTAATAATTACGAACGCATTAAAAATGTTTATACATAATGCGGAACTTTAATTATACGGATACAGGCAAACATCTGATAAAGACGCCACTCCGACCAGTCATGACTACTTAATGCAAACGAGAAACAACTCAATATTTATGCACTTCAAAACTTACCACCAACTTACCATCTATAGAAGCAACATACTACTGTAAGTAATCATCCAAACAATCAACAAACACGAGAATAATAAAACATTGACTTGTTCTTTAAAGTAGCAGAAGAAAAAAGTTCTTTGTTAAAAAAAAACAGTCTTGCGTTTATTTGTCTGGCATAGAAGACTATAATTTATTATCATACTCAGTGAATTAGTGACAGACCGGAATAAAATTAACTTGTGGCTATCACGAGCCTCACGACTATATCAATCGTGCCACAAAGGAAATGAATCCACTTGAGTGCTACCCAGCCAGAAAAGGAAGGAAGTCGGCGTACAATCGTGGATAATTAATGATCGCGCGTAAAACTAATGTTAATTTACAATCTTATCGATTAGACAACCTCTATAAAATTTCAATTTAATGCTACTTCTACTTCCAACAGTCGTGATGTATCATTGTAAGTCATTCATTAGACGTTGAAGATTATCTTTTATTTGCTTCAGATATTGAAGGCAATCAATTAATGTAATTAGGTTTTATTTACAAACTATTTTTTATCAATTAAAAAAAGGTTAGAGTATATCAACATCTGTAAGGCGCGATTGAAAAGATGATATTGCTGCGCACCTCAATAAAGTTCAATGCGTTGATCAAGTATATGCAAATGAAGTAAATTAATGATATTCTTCAGAAATATCTGTATTCTCTGTCTGATTGTGGGTGAATGTGTCTGTCACAAGTTGAGAATTGTTGATTGAGTATTGTCAATGGTTCACATAGAAAGAAAGGTTGGTTCTGGAAATAACTAAAAATATAAGGAAAGTGAAGAATTATACTGTTATTCTCGTATTTTAATGGTTGAATGTTGTTTGAATATGTTGAATATGTTTTCATAAATATCCCGCAGGTTGTCATGAACTAGAGCTGCCCAGATGATGGTAACTGGTTTGCTTTCCTAAGGCTACTCCTATGGTGCAGCAAATATTAGGTTAGGTTACAAATAAGGTTATGGTGAAGGCAAGAACATGACAAAAATAGAACAGTTTTACCTGTTAAATGAATGTTGGTATCATTTCATACCTTCTCTCAAATTAATGGTTTGGCTTAAAATGCAAATTTTAGAGGTTTAGTTGGATATTGGCATGAAACATATTTTCCTTTTATTTCAGCCTAAAATTATAAATTTATCTGGGTTCCTTAACGAGGCAAATCGAGTCCATCAACTTTTCGCCGTCTCATTGGCGTCTTAATCACAATCCGCGCATTTAATCAAGCCGAATATTACTCCGGCAAGACATTATAACTGCATCTCGTGTATAAAATTTGCATTTTCTTTGCTTGATGCGCCCTGACCATGACCAACCCATCGGTCAACGCACGCAATATATTAAATTCCGTCGAGTTTCGGCACTTTTTGCCATTTTGTTGTACGCTGAAGTAATAATTGCCTGCGGCACCACCACATCTCCAACAGACCGTTGACGAGCAGCAGAAAGCATCAAAAATGCGCTTCTATATCACATCAAAAGATTACGTCTAGATACCATCAACTTATGGGCTTGATCATAAGGTGCAGAGATTGCACACTCAGTCTGGACGGAATGGATGGAAAACTGCTACTTTGTTGAAGCGTACATCTTCTATACGAAGCCTTAATTAACGGTATCCGATGATACTTTTCCACGTGCATAACTTTTTGTTGGCTTGTTTAATTGCTTATCAATTGCACTGCAACGACGCACGCACGTGTGTTTTAATTAATTTCTGATCGCGGCCGCGCGGAGATGGATTGCGGCCTAACGGTCTGCCGCATAGCGCGGACATATTATAAACGCTTGATAATAGTAGCTATTAATTATCCGGTGTATTATAAACGAAGAGCGTAATTGCGATTGAACTATGCAAACCCTGGTGTACCTTCCAATAGACCGGCAGTATTAACATGCGGTCAACGAGCGGAAAATTATTTATGTTTACGGTTAGACCATCAAGTGTGCAAAGGTTTGCAAAATTTACAGTAGTTAGGAGTTCAAACAAAATTTAGGTTTTATTTAAGAGGTGAAAATAACTATAGCAATAAACTGATCTTTAGCAGGCTTTAATAAACTTTAACAATTATTATAAGGCATTTCCTAATTGTTTAAACTATTAACATTAAGATATATTTCAAAAAAATAATGTAGGCTTAAATTATTTGTAGTGCTATTATCCTTAGCATAAATTTGGCACTTGCCAACGGAAAATGGACATCTATGTCTATCTAAATCAGTTTAGTTATTAGTTATGAATTAATAATTATAATAATAAACAACAATTCTGGATTGCATTTTTAAGAATTGCAAATATTTCTACCAATTTACAAACTATCAAAATCCCATTTATGCAAATAGAATAACAATAATAATAAATAAATGTATCAACTAATTCTGGCTTTATTTTTACAACCACATTCTTCAAGTTTGTAGATTTGGTGTTTCCAAACAAAAAAACAACTTCAAGACAATTAAAATTAATGCTCTCGTTTGTTTAGCATTAATAAAACATCAAATTTCATTCTCGTAAAATTATTATAGAATTAACTCCACAATAAGCCATTAACTCACGTTGATTACACCATAGTAAGATTTCTCCGTGAAATTTTACCAGGCGTGGAAAGAAATGCCGAAAATGATGTGAAACGACACAATTAAGGTTCTTGCATCGAGCAGTTTACAAGTCGCCAGCTACAAAACGCACTAATATAACAATTATGACATCCTGTAATATTTCTTCATGTTGCAGATCGTACATATGCTCCTACACCGCCGCTGACTGGGTAATTGGCTATTAGTCTTTGGTCGTCGCAACAATCGCCTCGCATTGTTTATTTTTTCCGTCTGTGGGCTACGTATTAATAACGCGCCATTTTGCCCCGCTGGAATGCCAGCAACAATGGATCGCAGACGAAATCAGATTAAATCCCAGGCTCGTAGTTTAATTTTCTCGGTGATTGCGGCACATTGCATTTCTATGGCGATTTCAATCGACTGCACAATTGCGGAAATTCAAGCTTATTTAATTCCGACATATTTAGCGCTACGCTGCGCGTGTTGCATTTTACGGAATTAAGAGTTGCGTCAAAGGCTGCGATTTTCCCGCAACCACTTGAATGCGTTTTCGCTTTTATGTGCAATCATGCTTGGGACGCCGCTATTGCCGCCGGCGCGATGCAAAACAACAAATGGGTGCAGAAAATCGAAGGAAAATATTCAAGCTTGCCGCTTACGGAATAGATTTGGCACAATTTGCTTCACATTTAATTTAAGATTACACATCACTTACAATAGTTTTTCTTATTGCTATTTATAGTAATATTTTCTAATTGGTAGATAAATTGCACTTAACATACCAGAGATAACAAGCAAACAAAAAATTAAAGAGGCAGAGATGATTTTGAGTCTTTCTGTGGTATATCAAGGATTCATTGATGTTGGAAGGCAATTTCTAATTGTTCTCATTTCTTGAGATCACAGATATTTAAACTTGATATTACGGAAAAGTGAAATTTAAAAAAAAAACTTGTTTTTTTCTAAGTTATGATTGATCGAATGCCGTCAATGCTACCTCAATCGGAAATTTGCTGTTCCACATTGTCATGAATGTTCAAATATTGCCACCTTATTTGTACACTTTTCTTGCTAAACAATTACTTATAACCCTAAATAAATAAAGAACATTTAAACTAATAAAGTATTCTTAATACATGCTTTAAATTACATTTAAATAGCAATAACAGTTTTACATAAATCCAGCATATTTTCTTTCTAAACAATTAACGCCAACACAATCAGCACCTATAATAATTTCTTAATTGGTCTATAAATCACGTTTTTCACTTCTTGCAGACTGTTGTTCATAGTCCTTGAAGCATAAAATCACTTCTTGTTCGTATTCCAAACAAGCAATCAATAGACAAGGATAAAACCATAAAGAAGCACCGAAGAAGAGAAGACAAATAATTGCGGCGCACGGTAGGCAGACTGCGGGCATTGATAAGATTATTTCGAGGATGATATAAACTTGATGAAAAACAGCAAATTAATTAATGCACTGTGCGAAGACTTAGAAGAAAAGGAGACCAACGATAATGGTAATAATGATAAACAAGCAACAAGTTGTCTATTAAATAGAACGAATAATATGCCACGGATATTTAACGACCAATGATTTGGATAAGAAAATAAAAATATTCAAGCGTAATCTAATTTTTGTAGATTGTCATGATTACAAAAGAGATACAGTTCATCTAGATTGATTTCTAGAGGTTCTTCTTGGTGTAAATGCTTATGATTGGTGGTTATCTAAATGAGGTACATGAGAAAGGTGGAAATCTGACAGATTTACATGAGTCGCTTGTAACAAAGCACTGTTTTTGCTACTTAACTGCTATTGGTTTTGTGATGTTGATTAGAGGTTTCTCTTGAAAATGTATACGTCGTTGTAAGAAACTAGAGCAACGCAATGTTGTATATTTCATGCTCTATTGAACACATACTACAGTTGATTATTTTTTGCTCTAAATTTGAAATTACTATCTTCCTTCCTATATAGTAACGTGTTCTTGTATGGCTTTAGTGAAAAAAAGCAGTTTGTCTCATCTTGACTATCCGGAGTAATTATTCCCGATGTACAGTTGTCAGGAAGGCAGCAATTACCGCCTCCCCCAGCAGGTAGAAAGGGCACTATAACCTCATTGCTCCAACAAAGGTCTCTTCAAACGTTAATGTGCTACTTTGATGTTTGCAATTACAATATATCTGTTTAAACTCAAATAATCTTTTGCAAATTGATTCTATTCAAGTCCCCAGATGAAGAAACAAAGAAAAACCGATACAAAAATTATAGATTTTTAGAATACTAAATATTTATCAGGTAAATACCACTTTTTTCTGCCTATAAAATCGTAGAAACAATGTAAAAAGAAACTCCCCAGTTATTAAAAATAATACCTATAAATTTTTTCCTTGGAAAAAAGAAAAACCACATAACGTAATGATTGAATTACAGGTAATTTGCATTAAAAATTAACCACTTTGATTGCAATTACAACCTATCTACCAAAGTAACAGTTAATCAATGAGTTTCGTAAGAATTGCCCCAACAAACTATTTTTCTATAGACTGGTATACTACGACTACCACTTGGTTTATAAAGTTGTAAGAAGTAATAATACTAACCAAAGAGATAATTACTTTAATTATTGCTTAAACTATATCTCTCTGTTTAGAACAAAATTACAAGAGTAAATGATTCCTGCTTGGTACCATAAGTTCTAATGATTTCCTGACCTTTGGCTAACTTCTTCACTATTTGCATCTGTGTATCTTTGCAATAATTCGATTCCTTCTTTCCTAATGCTCTAGTAGTCAAACTGATTCCACAATTCACGGATGTAATTAGAGTGCTATATCTTGGCAAAGGTCTTGACTATCTAGCTTCTATTTTGTGAGGAGTTCCTGCAAGAAGCCAGCATTCTATATTAGACTAACCATTATCGGAAGATTAATTCACAATAATCCTTTGTGCAAACACAAGAAAAGCCAATGCGTACAAAGGGAGGTAAATGATACGTTGTTACGTTGATGAACAGAGTATAATTAATTAAGACTTAGACAGAAGACCTTGGAATAAAAGAGTTAATAAAGCTAACGATCTGATTTGATATTAGCAATTATTTCGTAGAAAAGATGTAGAAAATGTACTTCTTTCAGATCCTAAGATATTATAATGTAAACCGTTCTATTGTCTCATTTTACAATGTTCAAGAAGAATTTGCATTGTTGTGTACTCAGGGACTTTCACTTCCATCAGTCAACAGCTTGGAAATTCATTCCCCAATTAGAAAATTAGCACAATAAATGGTTGGCTTTGCAACAAATTAATACATTTTGAGGATGGTGAATACAACTGAATGTATTTCTATACACTTGGGTATTACCTGTCTTTACCTTTCATTGAATTTGAATATTGCCAGACTAGGAAAGGATATTTTTAAAAGGTATTCCATTCAACCATTTCTTAAGGAAATTATTACATGCATTCCGTCTTCAAAATAAACTTTTTACTCATTTTCTCTTAGTTCCATGCAAATCAAGGCATAATTGGATCCAGATTGTAGATGGAGATATGAACTAATTTTTCGAGTAATTTTCAATTTCCGCTGTTGTAGCCGCACTATATCATATTTAAATTGCTATGAAAACACTAGAGAACATGCAGAATGTCAAAGCAAGCAAACACGATGCTCATCACGATGATCCATAAAGTTGGAGCAATTGGAGACTTAACTACCGTTTTGAATGCTGCAGTCTGGAAAGCTGTAGACTGGCTTCCATACAGTCGACACACGCGTATCAAGGACTGATATTAAAGATATTTTGTATTAGAATTAATAAGCGTGCAGCAATGCACTGCCATAATGTAGGCAGCGCGCAATGCGGACCGGATCTCGGCTAATTACAGAGCACTGGAATTGTCTGCGCCCATCATGCATTGCAAAATAATACAGGGACGGAGCATTTTTCATTAATTGATGTACGATCATAACATTTATAACTCATAAACTTCCACCCTGGCAATGTGAACTAATTATATGTAAAAATTAATTTGAATTTAAATTGATAAGAACCACAAACTGCAATTTTTATAACATCACTCTGACTTTTGGCCCTAATTTGACTCATTTTCTCTTAAATTAATATTACGGATTAATATTACGTGAATATAAAGAAAGAATTGAAATTCAACAGAAAATTATGTTGAAAATTATTACGTTGATTAAAATAAATAAAAATAGTGTATCTGTTTTCTTTTAATGTCAATATTTTTTAAGATAATTTGGTTTTTATTTCATCATGGCCTCAAAAAATTTAAATTTTAAAAAAATTATATTGATTTGTTAGAAAAAAAAAACAAGTAAATATAACTCTAATGTTTAGTCTTTCTTGTCTAAAGAATTCCTGAATAAATTTCCGCTATATCAACTCCAAAAGCATTTAAAAGAAAACAGTAGTAATTAATAATAATTTATGACTATATTTATTATCTGAAAAGGTAAGCACAGAACTCCTTCTTATCAAAAACTAATCAAAGCGTTGAAGACCAATTTTATTTATCACTATTTATTTAATACAAGAGATCTAGATCAACTGGTCAGGCAGGTAGACACACGATTTGTTAAAAATGCATTCATTATTACAAGCCGGATGCAGTTGAACTGCCAGATTAAAACCAATCTATAAATTGTATTCTTTATGCATTTCATTGATATTGAATACACTGTCCAATAACCATCAAGTTGATTATGTTTGCAATTTTGTTAATCAAAAACAGTTATTTATTGTTGATCAACGGATGCAATCCACACTGACTATAACAACCAGCTTCGGGCTGGGCACGTTGTGACGGTGGTAATTTCAAAGCAATAAAAAATAACGAATCATCCAGACGAATAATTGAATTCGGATATATAAATTACTTCATTAGTTGCGCACAAAGCTCTGATAGACTCGCAGTACAATGCACTTTTGTATGGTTTAAATTTAGACTCAAATTGTTTTTTTTTTCAGACAACTCGCCAGATAGATATTCAATACCTGCGTAAATCATGCCGAAACAAATTTTTGCACTGACACCAGGATAATTAGTAAGAAGTGTAGTGGTCTGGTGGTCAGTGCCCGCAATAAATCAAATATGAATTATGTATGCCATTTACATTAACACCGACACTAGTTTGATTTGCATTTTTTCTTCCTTATGCTTTACTCGTGCGTTGAAAATTCAGTTTAAGGTTGTGGAAGCAAAACCAATGCAAAGGTTTTTTGTCTCGGTTTTTAGATCAAGCAATTATATACTTCATAAGTGGAATTACACCGGACTTAAGTAATAATTGCTTGTTAAAACATAAAAATTACAAGATATTTATTGGAAACGGAATGGAGCAATTAGCCCGATATACGGTATTGACTGGTGACGACCTCTCTGCGTAATTTCTTTCCGACTTAAAATTAAAACAGCTGCCAACTGCTTCAAAATGTTGCTAGAAAGAGATAGCTGCCCCCTGTTACTTGCATTTAGGTGCTTGGCAGATTCATGAAGGGTAACTGTTCAGCCAAGGGTTTGACGCAATAGCACTATCGCCCTTGATTATATCACCATATCCCTGCATTATAAATATATTTATACTAAGTGTGACAAACTCATAATAAACGCCTATAACTATCTAATTTGTTTCAAAATTTACAATATATTAACTCAAAACAGAGGTAAGAAACTTTTTTCTTGAAAAATTTAAGCTTAGAAGATGTTTTTACTGGCTTTTGAGAGAACTCATGGTATATTTATAACAACCTTGTATTAGTCTTTACTTTCTGGAGGAAGTACCACGTTTGGGGACACCAACTAGAGAACAATACTCACATTAATTGGATGCGGTGCCTGGGTTTAAAGTGTTTGAACGTTATTAATGCTTCCAAATGACGTTCAAATTGTGAGCAATTTCATTTACTTCTATGTGGCATAAAATCAAAAATCACTGCATTCAAACAAAGTACGAGACAATACCATATGATTAGACATAAAAGTCACTCTTTACTAAAATTTAGTGTCTTCAATTCAATCAACCTAATCCAGATCCTGTGGTTTCATTATTTATGAATTAATTCGGTTATGCTGAGTAAAGAAATGCAGCAGTTCTACCAATAGACGAATAGATTATCTAAGTAATTGTATTAAGCAAATGTTTGTTCTCTATGTCTATAGAGAAACCGTAGGAAGTTATCGTTCAGTGCGAGATTTCTTTATCTGGGGCAAACAAAGTGTGCAATGCAAATATAATTTATGTCACTTGCTATTTTTGAGTAATGTACGTTTAAAGGATACAGTTATTTTAGTATTTTGGGGAAAGAATGAAGAAAAATGTTAATGTTTGCTAGAGGTGCGATTCATTTGCAATGCGAAACTTCCTGTTTGCGTTTTGAAGTCACATAATCCTAGGAATTTGTAACTGATTCAATATAACCTTCTTCTAGCACTTCCTCCCCTTTTCTATTTGATTCCAATATCAAAAATCTGATAACACCAACCCTTGAAAATATATATTCCAAGTGTCCCGCCAGCGGCAAAGATCAAACATCCAAGTGGATAGTGTTGATCCACCCCGAACAGCTTAAACTAAAACAGTAACACGTTGAGTGTGTTGCTGTTGAAAGGCAGGCCATATGGCGTCCGCCTCTAATAAGCACCCTGCACGTCTGCAAAGTACGAAAAGGGTTGATTCTATTTATTAGATCCGTTCTTTAACCAGGCAGCACTTGATCAAAAAGGGTGTAATGCGAGTAATGCGCAGTTTAAAAAAATATTGCCGGCGGAGAACAATAATCTTCAATCAAATTTAGAGTGGGTACTACCCTATGTTGGGAAGTGATGCAACCATGTGATATGCACAAGAAGGTAGTAGTGCATAAATCAGAGATAACAATCATATATGGAAAAAATTGTGGTTGGTTCAGAAAAGTTCAAGTTGGAAAACAATAGATGTGCAAGAAAATTACAAGGAAATCAGGTGAGAATCAAAGCAAGCGTAGAGTTTTGATGCAAATTTTAAGCATAGTGTAATTTTTGGTAGTGTTTTTAGATTGAAATAGTTCAGGTAAGTATTGTAACTAATAGGGTGTCTATTAACTCACCTTTAGGGTTGCACATAGTATACATTACATCCCCAATGCACCTCAAACATAACCTCTACATACCACCCTATTGTGAATCACAAAAACACACAATGCACACACACAATACCATCATTTAAAGATTTAAACGACGCAAACTGGTTTTATAAAAGGGTGGATTACATTTAAATATTAATGCAATCCACCCGATATCAAACCGTTGGCGGCAAACATATCAACCAACGCCAGCAAACATCGATAAATAAATGATACACATTATTCTAATTTATGATGCTCACCTTGCCACAACATCCAAATCAACATTCTGTTTGCTTTTTCTGCCACTTTTTCATACATGATGAGATTATAATTAGATACTCCCAATGAAAAATAGATATTAGTCTGAAGATTATTAAATAAATTTTTTTTTTATTTTCAAGGAATCTAATTCTGATACACATTTCTTTTTTCAAGCCAATGATGAAATTCAAGAAATTCTCTCAAAGTATGCACTTAACATAATTTAATTTTAATTTCATCCATTATTACCTCACTAGCGTGTATATAGATGAAGTGGGTTTAGTTGAGATGAGCATCTTGCGCAGAGAACGAGCATGTATGAATAATAATTGTAAAGGGATTTATTAAAATGCAATTAGCTTTCGGCTCATAACTACCTGTGCTAATGAGAAGAGGAGAAAATAGAAAATAGAAGCGTAAAATAGATTAGGTGAATCTAGTGACAAATTGCCATCGTCAAAGTAACAAGAAAGTGTAGATACATCAAAGAATTGCGGAAAGGGGAAATTCCATCTCACCAAATTCCAAATGGATGTTAATTAATATTTAATCTCGTTTATAACTAAATAAGCGAATAGAATTGATCATGCTGAATATTTTTCAATTCTACTCACACAGAGTTGAATTATAACCAAACAACAAAATATTACAACTTTAATTGTTTTAAATTTTAGAAACTAATTAAACTATTATTTTCAAAATGGCTAGTTATAAAGAACAAATACAATTCTATATTTTGTATGAAAACATAATTTACTTACTAAAATAATTAAATTACTAGCTTGCAAAGTAAACATATGTTGATAAAATTTCACTATACACTTACTTTTAGTCACTTGTTAAAACGTTTTCGGCATGTTGCCTTCTTTAGTATGAATTTTAACAAGTGACTAAAAGTAAGTGATATAGTAAAATTTTATCTACGTAATGAATCTTAAACACTTCGTAATCATACTCAACAATACTCTAAAGTACTCTAAAATTGCATCGGAAGTGTGTGTTTACCTGGCTGGACCCAAAACAATAGGTAAAAAACTATCCACTCTAGATCAAAACAACTACTGTAAACAAACATCTAGTATATCTCAGTTTAATACACGCAGAGCCATCTTATCATAGAATAACTAACTGCAAATTGTATATCTTGAACAAATTCTGATTGAATTGCTAAAAACTTGATTCACCTACTTAAACAAATTGAATTATCTCAAATCTACTGCAATAATACGCCATAACTAACTAAGTAAACTCCCTGAAAGTGAATGTCCTCCACTTTTTCAATGATTGAATGTCTCTACGCTCGATAAACCCGAAAGAATTGAGATAACCAACGAACCTCAACCACGATGTGTACTTTGCACCCTGTGCAACATCATAAATAATATTCGATAAGCATGCCTCAATTCGCCTCTGCTTGAATTTGGTTAATGCGTTGCAAAACGAAGCAGATGCAATCCTCATACTGGCCGCGAGGAGTAAAATGCAAGGGCATTTTATGACAATAACTCCATTTATTACAACAGCCATTCAAATCAACATCGTTATTGCATTACACTTGACTGTACTACTCTACGCAGTTGTCAGGTGGTTGTTACGGTTTATGACAGCTGTGTCACCTTCCGCTTGACGTGATGCGTCGCGACGCCACGACATATGCAGCCGCTTATGAAATGAGTGGAAATGAGCACCAAGTTGAAGCTGGCGCGTTGGCAGGACGTCCCTTGCACCCTTGTGTCATTATGTGTTTCGCACCCTACTGTAGTGATAATGCTATGTTGTTATGCGAGAAGCAAAAACGAGTTTCAAAAGAGCCGCGTCGCTTGGGTTATTATGATTGGTGTAATCTAAACATTTGGTTTGGAGAATTTTTGTGTGGGGAAAAAACAAGCGAAAGACATTAGAAAGTATAATATGTTGTTGGTAACTAAGATAAATTATTTATTTATTAAAATTTTTTTCAAAGTTTCTGTAAAGTTAAATCAGTATTCCTAAAGTTTGACAAAACTAAAAGACTTGTAGCATCACGTCTCACGCAATATTTATAGATAACAGAATTGATTTACGACGTATTGGCGGCAAGAGATTACAACCCTTTTTGAAAATTAGATTTTCCATGGTCCACTTCTAATCGCACTTTCAAACTTCACAAATTTCCAAATACCAAACGTGAGGATACTAAAAAATGCCTAATACAAAAGCAAATTTTAGTTGTCTCTCCCTTGCAGCATATATAGGTAGATAACCACCAACCTTAATGTGTTTGCACGCACGAGTCGTGCGTCAACCCTGGCGGAACACGCGCAAAGCGCCGGCGGGTGTTTGCGTAGAGTGGCGGCAGCGGCTTTTTTTCCAACGCCCGGCGATATCGTGCGACCTAAATATTCCTTTTTTATGCATGGCGAATTTATGCTCTCAACTCTTTGGGCGTGCGCGACGCTGATCCTAATCTGGCGAGCAAATACGCGTCCTGCCGCCGGCGAAATTTCCATAGAATGCTCGTAATAGCCCAGCAAACTATTTCGCATTTGATTGTTTGCTTCTTCTCACAACCGTCTGTGTCGCATAATGGACTGTAATGGAATATTCGGCGGTTGTGGTCACTGCCAAAGAGAATTACACAGTGCCAAACACTTATGCCAGCCAAGGAAATATTAGGATTTGTTATGAAAATTCAAAGCAGGCACACCTGAATAAATAGTTGATATTCCAATAGTTGTTTGCAAATATGCTAGTGGGAATCAAATAATCTTATCAATGATTTGAAAATTTAGTTCTTACAATCAAATATCACATCACGTTCTCCTAAAACCATTTTACATTCTCATTGAAAATTACACAAATTCTAGGCTGATCTCTAATGTTAAACTTGTAATTGCTTTACAAGTTTATGATACCACTCATTACACATCGTAATTCTTCTTTTTAACTGTCTCAGCTGCTTTCAAAGTTACTCGAAAAGTACCAGCGTCCAGCAAGTTTTATTAGACTCATGACTTTGCACACCACATGTGTTTTTTATTACTCAAACTAATTTAATGTCTCTCAACTACAACTATTTAGACTGTCTCAATCTAAGTTAAATGAATTTTTCTATTTCAAGTACCCCCCTTTGTAATTAAGTCATAAACTTTTTCATTTCTAGTTCTTTGTCTTCTAGAACAGTTTAGAATAAAATCTCAAAAATAATTCAGTGCCTTTGCTACACTGTTTAACAACATCTTTAAAAACAAAAAAAAAGATTACAAGATTTATTGTCCACACTGTAGTCACCCTTTTTGTTGTCACTGACCCAGATGTAATTTACCCTGTTCTGGGCATTTTTTGTCTTGCAGGAGGATAGATTAACAATGTGTCAACATCGATAAGAAAATGTTGCTAGTGTCCTAAACATGAGACAGTGATCTATTGCCCAAAAAAATTACAGTTTGTTGTAATTAGTAAATGTAGATAAGAAGAAAGCTTTTACTTATAATATAAGTATAACTAAAAAATTGAATGTCTGAAAAGTATTGATTTTGGCCTCTAGGAAACTATTAAAAAATAAAAATAAACTTTTGGGTTCTTTTCAGTCGGCATTTTATGATCACCACCGCCCTCGTGGCACAACCGTCAAACAATTTCCATATGGACTCATAACATGCCCAAATTTTCCATACTCGGAGATTTTAAAAAGACTGCCGACCATGCGTCTCGAATCGCACTCTTACTTTTTTCCTCTCCCAAGAGACCAACCGCATCAACCAGGTCTTCAACCTCAATTCTCAGGTCCATCTGTTCGTTGGTTCATTCTTCGGCGCGTTCCGCAAAAATCCCGATTCGTCTTGCTTGGTGATTGTCCTTGCGATCCTTGTGATATTTTGCATGTATGCACTCGCTACATCTGCCTGTAGCCAATCGTGGCTGCATTCACCAAAAAACGTTCGCGATTTGATGCGCTTTATGGCGACAAATAGGAATCGGAATCAAATCTAGCACACGCTTTAAGAAGAAGAAACATGTATCAAACATTGAATTTGTTAAAGACATGTGGCGAAACGTCTCCACTTCTTGAAGTTGTAAGAAAACAGTCAAATTCCGGATTATACTCAAAAATGAGAGATATTCATGAAATACTTGAGATTGGAAATAATTCGACTTGAGATTGGATGTTCTCATGTGAAACGAATGAAGAGCGTATGAAATGAAAACAAAGCATAATCTTATTACACCATGAAAAAATACCGCAGTTGTAAATACGATTATCGTTCAGAATTTCAAACAAACTAGATCAGTGTTTGTTTGCTTTGGTATGCAAATAAAGATAGTAGATGTGTATTTACATAAATGTTCTTTGATAGTATTTGCAATTGCCGTTTTTATGTCGTAACTGAAACAAATTTTTTGAGTTTACAGCAGAATTATTAGAGGTACTAGGAGAGTACAGTACATCATTAAATAACAAATTTAGGAAACACTTTAATAGTGCGTAATCAAGCATCATAAACACAAAAGCAAATGATGCTTATACCAAGAAAGAATTAAATAGTTTAGAAAAGTTCACCAAGTCAGATAAAAGAATTTTTTCAAATAAACTTTATGAATTTGTCCCACGCCAAATTCTGATCTTTGAACATCAAAATAATAACCAGAATCTTTAGAAAACGTGTGGACTAGAAGAGAGGTTAAAGGCAATTTAATTTTACTTCTAAAATGATTTTAGAGGCATCTAGAAGGTGTTTCTATAAAATTATTCTTGTGTTTTATTATATTTTATTAAATTGGGGCATTTTTGAGCGTTTTGAGGACTTTGTATAATGGTTTAAATGTGATCAACTCTGTTTTAACTTATTTTTGAAAGACCTAAACCATAGATTCCCAAAAATTACTTCTAATAACAGATGATTACTGCTTCAGTGCCAATCTAAGAGCACCCAACTGAAATTGATCATTTAATACACTAAATACAGCTGCCTGGTGACCCTCCACAAATTAAATGCTAGGCTTATAGTATTATTTTAGGAACTTCCAACCAACTAAAATTGTTACAAATATACCTGACTGTTACCAAGCAGAATTTCTTCTCGGAAAACTCTGCTCTAGTGAAATGACTTGTACGCTTTAATTTGATAAGTTCCAGTGACACACTTTGATATTAAATGCCAACCTTGTAAGTCAATACGTTCTAATCAACAAGCAAAAGTAAATTACCCCACAGTGTGTCACTCACAGGTACATGCCCTCAATCGATCCACAATAGACGCCTGGCTATTTGTTACTGTGCTTGTGCATTTGCACAAAGACCACCTGAGCTCGCCATGGTTAAAAGCGCGAGCGGCAACAATAGCCCTACCGATGGACGTACAAACGCCTCGGCTTCTTTGGCCCTCTCAGCGTCATTGCGACATGAATCTCGGCTCATGAACGACGAATGCTCGGCCGTTCATTGAGCAGCCCAAAATGTGCGATTTGCTATGCTTGCGAACACTTTCGACACGCATTGCCTGGGACCACCGCCTTGGTCGCGCGACATGCATTAATACTGACATCCTGGGTTAATCCAGCATGAAGCTGGGTGTTATTGTGACCATTTATGCGATTAGTATTGTACCAAAATCAACGTATGCCTTTAATACCATTATAGATGATCATTGAAAGAAGCAAATCATATTAAAATTACCATAAACTGAAGTTTCTAAACAGAAGTCTTGAAGACTTATTGAATCTTGAAACAATTTTTTTTATTTTAAATCCAAATATTTTATTTCAAGTCTTCTTTGAGCACATTAAAAGGAGAAGAAGACTAAAGAACTTGGTGGTCTTCTAGTGACTTTATTTAGTTTTTCTTTTACTCTCGCTAGCTGGCTTTGCGTTAATTAGTGATCGTAATCGAAACATAATTACTTAATTTGACGCCGCAGAGCCACCGATGTGCATAGCGCAGACGTAGGGCATCTTTGACTAATGACATTATCTAGCATTAGCCGCATTAACTGCACTTTCATTACCAGATAGACAAACAACAACAAACAAAAAACTCAATGCCAATATTTTTACAATTAAAATTTGCGTGACTTTCAACCATTGACTCCTTCAATCTTCTTCATTCTGTTCTTGTTCTGCAATTGATAAATATGATATACCATTATAATGTATTCCCGAGATGTCTTTTACTGGTTGCTTGGTGTTCAGGTTAGCGGCCTACTTGATCTCCGAATCTCTACATAAATTACATAATGGGAAGCTGCAAGAAGCCCGTTGTTCCCATTACGATTACAACCCTACAATCAAGAATGGTAATAAACAAAGTTGCGTTGTTAATAAATTCATACACGGCCCGCTTGCTACGCGCATGATAAGTCAACATATTAAAAATCCACTTGATAATAATTTCATATTCTTCCAAATTCAACTGGTCTAATAAAAATGTTTCAACCTGCTGTAGACGGTTGTAACCATCAACCTTCAAATATTTAAGCATCAAACATGACACTAGTCACTTTTTGAGGGTCTGAAGAGATCAAACAAGATGAAACCTGCGGGTCGGTAATCGGACTCTTTAAACACTTGTTCCCAATGTCTGTGACATTTATGACCGCACCGCAAGTGAGCGTTTATAGCGCGTGCAGGGCTATAATAAATATATTTATTGTGTATTATAAAGTTTATATGAATGTGATGCGGAGGGCTGTAAATTACACCAGCGTCTAGTGGCTAAAATTCCACATAAAATGATACCAAATGATTCTATACTAGGTATATATATTTTAAAACCACTGAAAACACTCCAAACAAAAAGATTTTTCATCAACAATTGCTTCCTTAGCTTTCAGCAAACGAACCCAATGATCAAAAAATATTTTAAGAATATCAAAAATATTAAATCTGAGTTAAGACCATTTATATCAACTTTGTACTTAATTTCTATGAATAATCTAAGTTGTAATAATAAAAATTTTAATTATTATTTAAGTCAATTTCAACGTAAACATTTTTATCCAAAAATAAGATTGTTGCATTAATCTTCAAAACCATTTTCATATCTCAGGAATACTAAGTTCAATTTAAAGTGTGTTCGTAAATGTCTTAAGTCAATTTCAACGAGGGCGGTCTCATCCATAGATCCAACTGTTTTAACTATCCGTTTTTACAGCACACACAAATTATTGTAAAATAATATATTTCCACTTTCTTCATGTTACATACGGTTATTTTCGCCGTCTCTTCACGCTCCACGGTGACACGAGAGTCGCATTGAATCGAAAATCCCCAAGTATACAGTTTCAAAGAAACCAAACGGCTGTAAAGTATAAACCAGTATAAACTTGCTCAGACCGACACTCCGACAGCCAAAACAACATCAAGCCAAAAAAAAAAACGAAACGTAAAAAAATATTATCACGCACAGTGCGTAGACAAACAAGGTAAATTTAATATATTTCATTTCAATTCTTTGAAAGATCACTAGACTTCAGAAAAGACTCAATTATTTTCTTCAAAAGTATGAAATACCTTTTGTAGAAAAACAAAGCCAGAAATATACACATAATAAGATTCAAGCAAAACATATTTATTTGAATTAAATATTGTAACGGTTAATTGACCATCCAAATGGATATAATCCTATTCAAAGCAATTAAGGCTAAAATATTCAGCATATTTTCTACTGCTTGCAATGTATGTACGAAAGCGATTCCCGAAATTAACTCGCCCATTAATTTCCACTCAAGTGTTGGATACTTAGATAGATACTTAGATACTTGCATCGACCTCAGACACACACTATGATCGGATAATTTTGTTGCAACATCTTGTCCCATGCTATGGAAATGTTAACCTGCTTGGGGTTGGTTTTAATTTATGCAGGATCTTGAATTAAAATTCTCTTACCTTGGGTATTTCAATTTAGACACAAACGAAATCTATATATTAGATAATTAAATTCACCTGTAACTTTTTTCCAAAGGTAAACAAAACCAGTTTGGATATTTATAGTTTATATATTTTTGGAATTCCTTAGGGGGTCTCTAAAAAAACGACATAATACTTTCCTGAAATCAAAAATGTTTTAGATTCTTATTAGTAGAGCATTTTTGAAAGATCTAGCCTTCAGCTCTAGGGGGTCTGGCAAGATGGTTTTTGACTGGCTCTTCAACAACAGTCTATTTATAATGCCCACTGCCAACTATAGATTATGTGCGGTGCCTCTAGGCATTCGGCCTAGGGGTTGCTCACTTTAGAGTTTCCAGCAAAAATCCAACCTTTGGGTTATCTTCTTATACTAGATTCAGTTAGCACCACGCGTTAGGTTTGATTAACGATCTGGGCCCGTTGATATTTATCCGTCTTTTGTGCTCGTTGAGATTAGAAATTGGGATATGCGGGTCTCTAACTGGGATGGAAAAGTCAAAGTCACTTTCCTCAGCAACCACAACAAAGTGATATCATCAAATCAAAACTAACGTAAAAGAATCAAAATAGCTTACTCATTGAAATTTTCAGATTGTTTCAATTGTTATAAAGTAATTCATCGTAATTCAGTAAAAAGTATGCAAATATATCAATCAATACACGCGTTCTTTGCGTGTCGATGGAACAAATAAAGTGTTGAGTTTTACGACTGGATCAAATTTTGTTTATTTTATGCTTTTTTTCATCATTAGATCAAGTGTCCAGCTCACGCCAGGAAATATTTAATATATAGGATTATATTACATGATTATATTTCATCGTTAAGATGCCTCAATGATATCTGAAATAAAAATAATTAATTAATTCCAATTAAGATCTTATTCCGGAGTAAACAGAACCGTCAAATCAAAAACACCATTAAAACAATAATCTCCACAGAACCTAAACTAAAATGAAGAAAATAAACTGACTAAGCTCAGGGTCTTGATAACAACGTGATCGCTGACATATCGTCATGTAGAGATGTTTCCCATCTGGAAAGAAGTATTTTCACCTGTGCAACTCTTAACATATCAATAGAACATTCACAGAAAGCAGAAAACCCACAATTTTAAGTCTACACGCTTTCAATGCCGGTAACTGCTTGATGCACGGATATGCATCAGGGTAACGTTAGCAGACATTTAATAATAGCTAATAACTTGTGTTTAGTTACGAGCAGGTATAACAATGGCAGACTGTGCACATAAGGAAGTTGCACGCATGGACTGTGTGCAGATTTCATTCTTTCTTTTTTTTTTGAGGAAATTTACATCTTACCAGTTCTAGTGTAATGGTATACCATATTATCTAGATATTTGCATCAAGGTCACTTTTTTAAACAATTTCTACCATAAAATATAGATTCTAAATATTCATAAATATTAATGGTACAGAACAGATTCGGAACCGATCTTCTCTTTTTCTTTTAAAGATTTTTTGTTTTTTTATATTTCGATGAAATGCCTTCTATCAAAACCTCCAATTATTAATAAAGTCTAATAATAAACAGAACCTAATACAGTAGCAAAAACAAAAAACCTTCTACTCTGTGCAGTATACGAAGACAAAAGATAAAAGCAATTTTGTGAGTCTGACAGTCTTAATTACGTAAAATATATCCTGTTTCCAACGTAATAAAAGTTAACTTAATACGAATTTACCAACGTGGTTAAAACCACCACGTTTTACTACCAAGATGACACCCAATTCTAGTTTAATATAGATATTAATTTCATTATTAGCCATGTTAACATTCCTTAAACATTCCAATTGGCCAAGTTGCCTCACGTCGCTCCAGTTGCAACAATAATAACTGTTCCTCGTAGCCATGCTATTATAAATAATAATAGCCTGCTGCTGGTTTGACGACAATAAAATTAGTCCTTCTTCCTTCGTCCTTTTTCAATCATTCACGCCACTAATGCTTCTTTAGACTAGCACAACCTTTAACAGAGGTGTTCACTTCCTACCAAATACAAATAGGCAAGCATCAGTAAACGCTGACCAAAAAACGTTTTTGTTGCGGTGTCATAGAAATAATTGAAATTGCGTGCCACCGATTTAAACAATTTATTGCTATTTCGTTCTTGACCGCATGCTGGTTGAAGTCCATTTACACGAACCATAAATACAATGTGATTTGATTTAAATTGAGACAATCTTTATTTATGCAAGATTTAATCCCTTGCAACAATAAATTATGAATTTAATAAATTGTTGTTTAATGTATTTTATAGTAACTTTATCAAATTGACATATTTATGTTCAATTAATAACGCTCGAATTGATCAAATACCATAATGTTTAATGCCAACCACAAACATTCAGTGAACTTTTAATTCTGTGAGGATGTCAATCAAAAAAGGCATTCAAGTCAGTGTAATGTTATCATTGTATAAAAGATTTGTCTTCTTTACGCTTTCAAATAATTCTGTGCCTTTCCAACCTCAAATATGTGCTCTATTGTTGAATAACAAACATACTCCAATATTTTGACATGTGACTACCTGCGAAATATTTGCTCACACTCCAAAGAATGCTCACCACGTCTCTAGGAATACCAACCACAAATTATGTTGAGTAATAGGTCAAATTTTATTTGTTCAGGTACACCTTTGTTTATTCACGTTTGGGTTGTTATATTGTCTGTAGGCTAAAGAAATTTGTCAGGATTTACGCCGACTGTATGCTCATCAAGATCATATTTCCAAGGAGCAGATGAATTGATCCATGCCAGAGTAGTATAAACAAACAGTACTGAGGAAGGGACAGTTGCAACACCTTGAATCACTTTAAACTGAAGATGTGTAGATAAATAGATTGAGATGTAAGAGACTTGTCACAATATCTTTTAGGCCTTTTGTCAACATCTAGAATCTTGGTTAAACATTGTCACTTTATGGTATGGGAAAGAATTTAATTTCCAGCGAAATTTTGAAACTCACTTTGCATGATGAAGATTTCTAGCTTCCAAAATAAAGGGATAATTCCACCTCAACCCATTAAAGTCCATTTAAACTATTTAACTTTCCAAGTTTAAGCCTTAAACGTTCCATAGAAAGCAAACTTTTTTGTTGATACCAAGTGACACCATACTTTATCCACCCACTACAAAATATATCTCTCTATCTTCTGATAATTAATTTTCTTCTATTAATTTATTGACTTAAACTAAATGTTTGCAGTTTTATACATTTAATAACTTTAATATAACTTTAATGAATTTGTGCAAACTTTTGTGCACTCTCAGTCTATCACAAAAAAACTTGCTAAGAACTTCTTCGCTACTTGAAAGTCCAGCCTCGTCACAAGCACCCCCTAAAGTTTTTACTCCTCTTTTTGCGCTCGCTGGCATTTCCTTGAACGCATTCATTCTGGTCTCATACAGCCACCAAAACAAAACGCTTGCACTCGCATAGTTGGTGCAGGAAAGTTTCAATTTAAATCAAGTGATGCTCCACTGAAATCTTGGTGGAGCTGCACAGTCTGCCAACTTCCAACCCAATCTTAAGACTGGGGTGTAAAACGACTTTAATTGTCTCCTTTCATGCAACAACCATTCAGTCAGTGGTATCTTGAACAAAAACATAAATCAGCGAGTCCTAGAATAAAAGCATAATGTAATAATCTAAAGATAAAGTTAATTTAACTCTGCAGAAATCATCTCGCATTTATTTATTAGTCATCAAAAATAGAATCTTTTGCTTAGAAATACTTTTAAAACAAAATTACCATGCATTTTGTTTTATTCCCAATCAAGAGAAGAATACAGCACATAATAGCTGAGATTCTCCACGCTGAATTTCTACAAGTTGTAGCAGAAAAGAGCAATCCGTAAAAAAACACCAAGAGATTATGAAGCCTCCAAAAGAAGCAATTATTTCTCACGTATTGTACTCGTGTCAAAAAATCAAAGCATAAAGAGCAACAGTATCATCAAACTATTAAGGTACTTTTAAGCACTAAAGAAACGCGGTGTCTGCAGTCGTGATTCTGGAACTAACGAAGGCGATGATTAATTGTAAAAGTATTGCATCGTGGATTAAACTAGCACCATTTATTTTGACGTACTTAAGTTTGCAACTAAGTAAAGATCATTAAAAATGGGGAAAGTTAAGTTGAAGAAGAGAAGTTTTTTCAGGTTCTAGAGAATCTATAGAGGAGTGATTTGAACAGGAACCTTTAAAGGGATTGGGCCATTGGGATTGGAAGCACATGTGTTAACATTCCCATCGTGTTCCCACAGCCACTTAGATGACAAGATTTTCATTTTAGAAGCAAGTGGTATTTACAAGCGAAGGTTAACCAAATGTAAATTAATAAATACAACAGACGATTTTAATCTATACTCTGTTATAGTTATAAACCTATGGTTTAATTAACACTACAAGAGTGATAATAATACTGCAAGCAGAATTACAACTTCTACTTGAATCCAATTTTAGATTGTCATTTCAATTTCATTTAGGAATATATTGGTTTCAGAAAAAATAGTAATTTATGTGGCAACTTATTTCCAAGTACCAACAAAAGAAGCGTTTCGAGTTTAGAATAAAACTAGATTTTTATACTGTTTAATTGTCTATTTCTCAACACCATTAGAACTTCCTCTTTATGAGGTGTGATTGCAAAGTATGCAATTTGATTTATTCTTGTATTCGTTCTAAGTGATCTAGTCACTTAAGTCACTAGTGATTCTGTACACGCTCAGTTTTTATGGCCCATAATGAAGCAATAAAGACACGGATTGATTTTTCAATAAATGCATACATAATATGATGTAGTCACTCTCTTCAGATTCATTTAAAACTATCGATGGACTATAGACACTAAAGTTACTATAAGCAGATATCTTTAATCTTTAAACACCTATTTTTGAACGGTGCATTGGTATCAGGTATTTTACGCACACTTTAGCATTTTATGACTGACTCAACATCAGAAGACTTTAGTCACTAAGATTTAAGATTAATGCTTGTTTAAAGTAAATTACAACTCTTTTTCTGCTAATTATATTTCTTTATCTGAAATTCTTCTTTAGAAATAAAGACATAAAAATTCTTCACTTTCAATTAGGTCTTAATTTGTTGGTCTATTCGTTCTAAATTAACGCATTACTTGGATGTCCGTCATGTTGGTGCTGGTTGGAAAAACTGAAATTCCCACCCAATTTAAGAATGTCCAGTAAATAAAAAGCATGATAATTATCAAATCGTTAAGCTTCAACCCTGTGGTCACGCTTCCGACGCCGCCACAAATTGAACCACATTGTCCAAGACACATTGTCCATTTCCTGGAAGCACTACCCTTTTTTGTCACCAGTTACCAATTAAAACATTCACCAACGCAGCTCAAGCACAAAATGTTTTCTGTTTTTATTTGTGAAGAAATTAAAAATCATTTGGTTGCTTTGACAGCACAAATTAAGTAGTTACTTGGACGAGAAATTGTATTCTTTGAAAAGTTTAGAAATCCGCTTGATTTTATATAAACTAATTTTAACGAAGCACAAGCAACGAATTGATTAATTATATTTTTCTGAAATTTAATAACGTTGTAATAGGAATGCATCTCAATTAATGGGGATTAGAAAACTGATCATTGGCGTCGCACAGTGTCAAAAGTGCGGTATTTTAATGTGTATATTAAAGAGCATTAAACGATCACGTTCAGTATAGCTTTTACAACTTAATTTCAGACTGCTTCCCGAATAACTGTTTTAATTCCTTTCCGATTGCGGAGCTTTAAATTAACAATTTTATACTTTTAAAATTTTACTGCACATAATAATATACCAGTTTCAAGAAACTTGCAATTTACGATATTAATAAATATTTTACTGCTTGAATAATTTAAAAGAAAAACACACAACCGATATTGCATACAATGAGAGAATTTAGCATATAATCGTCCAGCATTCACTTGCTTCTGAATAAGACACTACCCGCACGAAGTAAGTAGACTGAATCATCTCACTACCTGATCTAGAGTGTTTTTATAAACAAACGCGTTTTGTCAACAACACACGTATGTTGATTTGGTAAGCCGCCAACTATCCCGTTTGAGGTCAGCACAATGCAGACCCATATTCCAACTGATAGTTTGAATTGTTTTCAGTAATCTGCAAATATCTTTTGACAAATTCAATGAAATTTGTTAAACTTGACATCAAAGCGCAGATAATTTAAGTGACGATTATAATTATGCTTGATAAGCTCCTACATATTGTATTTACACTGATAAAACTGAATCAATATTGTCTAAATAATAAATAAAATTTTTGTTAATTTAACCAAATAATGTAATATCCTTCTACATCTCAATTTAAATATTAATTTGTTATTATTCATCTTTACAAGAATAATATCCACCGATCATGTTGAAATCCTCCCGGTGTGAATCACATTTATATTCAAATCCAATTTTAATAATAGTAATACACCAAACCGTTACTTCTTACGTCGGCATTGCCTAAAAAATATCCCAAAGTCAACGGTACCATTAATCCGAGCCGAAGCCATTAAATCCGATTTTGTGTTAATGTCTTGTCAATCATTTGCATACATATCGAAGGCTTATTCGGCTTGAATCGCATCTTTCAGTAGGAGGAACTCTAAAACCCGGGAGCATAAATGCACAAAAAAAAAACAAAACAAATAATTGCGACTAAAGAACGCTTTGATAATTAAAAATTTGATGGATTCTGCTAGATGTCGAAGGGGTATCTTGGAGAAGGTGGAGCAATGACTCTATCACGAAGTAAATGTATTAATTTCAATTTTACGATTGTTTGATGTGCTCGTGCCCTGCAGCAGAGCAATAGATCATGGGATTTTCGGCAGGATCATTAGGCGCTCACCTGCTGCTATCACGGACGTCTTCAACGTGCATTGGCATAAGGATGGAAGAGATACGTGCGCGACTCTACGGCTTGATTGAGATAAATGGACGGAGCGCGCAAAAAGAACTGTCATGCTCACTGGCTTCGAAATCGTTAACTTGTTGTAACTGAGTCTATGTGTAGCTTGAAGTTGGGAGAGTAAAGAGTCGGGTCTAGGAAAAATGTGTTTTAGAAGAATAAAACTTACTGTACATGAAAAAAAAGCTGCATGTACCTGAAACAAAGAAAACTTATTAATACAAGAAGCAGTAGTTTGCTGTAAAAAGTACATAGAACTAAATATTAGTTTAAATTATTTTCTGAGAAAGAAATTTGTAAGAGAACAACTAAGTTTATTAATTCAACAGTCTCAAAATTTCACTCTTGTCAAAAATAAATTTCCATTTAAATAGATTTATATAGCCTACCTGATATAGAAATTAGCGGTAATTTTAAATCCGTTGTCACTTTTTCCTATCGTTAATAGCTTTCGAGAAAATGCGAAGAATCGAGAGAAAACGCTGAAAGCTTGAACGGCATACTCAATTTTGTGCATGCGCACTTTCTATTAATTGTATTCCTAGCTACTCTTCAAGGTATTTTAATACAATAATAAAATAAATTTATTACCATTAGGCCTGAAATTAGTAATAAACACTTTCCACAAGTAAAGCAATTAAAAATCTACTCCCAAGAGGTAAAAACGATAACAACTTGAGTTGTTTTTCCTTTCCATGATTCCGTAATTATATAATATAATTGACTGTGTTTATTTTATTCACCATTATACTGAACTCAATTCCAAAGTCTCTTGCTTCTTATTTTATTACACTATAGTTGACTTTAGAGATAAGTTTTACAACCTTTATTGTCTTGTTTTGTTGTTTTCTTTTACAGCTCTTTGTTTTGCAAGTAATTTTCGCACTTTACAATACATTGCACATGTCACTTTCTTGAGCCAGCCTTCGTGAGATCAACACTAATGCAGGTTGACACTCTTTTGCTGAGGCCATCACCAACGGCGACGATGACGACGTTGACATTGCCGCAGACATCTCGAGCGAGGTGTCGAGTGGGAATATAGCAAGAGCATTATTTTATGCTGATAAACTTCAAGGATAAATCAACGTTTTTGTTTTCTACTTAAGAAGAATTCAAATAAAGTGGTGCAACGATAAAGAAAAAGTACAAGATCACTTCCTGTTTATTATTTCCGAAGAAATTCACAAAAAGTTGTCTTCATGGTGGTTAATTTCTGGGAAGTTGAGCTTAAGAACAATTATTGCGCATCGAGTAAATCCAAGAATATGTTTGTAATGCATTCAAGATCAGTTTGCGTCACCAATTTCTTACTATACGCTTTAATTTCCTTCGTTCAATTCTTCTTTGAAAAGAACAAGAAACAGTAGCAGGCATGCCATAAGTAGAAGTAAACTAGTTTTATTTCCTGCTTATGGGTATTATAACTTTTTTATATTCTTCAATCATCTCCAATCATCTACTAGACTTAAATCTACAAACAAAAAATATATTAAGTTAAATCAAAAGATTGCGATGATCATAAGATTAAATATTCTTCTCTTCTTCTTAGGCATCTGAGCCTTAATAAAAAAGAGGCTTCGAATGTTTATCACGAAATGTTTAAATACCGAATTACGGTATTACTGCAGTCATTTTAATTCCAATGAGAATAGCGCTGATTCAAAGAAATGTCAAGCTTATAAAGCCGTTTACTTGTTTATATCTTCATTCGCTCGAAGTTGACTTGGAGTTGAGTATGATTGCCAAAGCTGAACGAAAGCTTTTAGCGATCATCTTGTGATTTTAAGCCGCCTTTACTGGAAACTTGGAAGTGAAGAGTAATTTTTATAATATTAAGAAGAGAAATAAACTGAAGTCAGTTTGGAGGTAGGTGACTTAAGTCAGTTTCTTCTGGTACCACTCTAAACTTAATGTTGATTTAATCTACCAATTGACTTAAATTACGAGATAATAACTCGTTCACATTGTAGCCATTCCTCCAGGTCCTCGGAGTCTTGAGCAGATCGTGTCGTATCTCGAATTACTCGCGACTGAGTAAATACTACAACTGTGGACAGACGAATTGTGTGTTTATGCAGTCGGCGGCACACTGTGTAGGCACGCTTCCACTCTTCTTCGACCCGGCGTCCTTGCGAATTCCAGCCAGGATCCTGCGTATGTTTTCCAACCAGCTGCTCTTAATATATGACTATTTGCTCGCTGCCTCCGCTTCTTGCGAGGCGTTCGCGTGCGCGCCTCGAACTCCGATATAAAGCATTTCATCTCTCCACACACTGTTACAAAGTGTGGCGATTAAATAAAAGAGGATGCCTCGCTCCCTTTAACTTCTGCCTTCTTCTTCTCCGGATTCCCTATAGCAGTTGCTGCAAGTCCGTGGGGGCCACATTGGCAAAGCAACAACCTGTGACAGCGTCGTCCGACCCGAATGAATAAGCAATAAAATATAAACCTATAACATTTCATTAAAACAACACATTATTCATAGCGAGCGCATTCCTCTTTCTTTTTATCTCTCGCATCTTCATTTCTGCACACATGGCGCATTTAATTTGTGTATGCGTTTGGGATTTATTTCAATATCGTGCCTGAATGCTGCAGTGCAGCTGGGAAAATTCGATTTAGTTACATAATTGGCTTTATTTTAACTTGTTTGCAATTGCAATTACGATTACTATGTATCGGTGGAAGGCATTCCAGGTTGAAATACCAATATCCATTTTCAACTCAAGCAGAACCAATTGGAAAATGATCTGCAGTGCTTAGATAATTTTCTAGTCAAATTGTTACTTCCTAGACTCCCAATTAATTATTGCATTGGTTCTTTCAGTCAACTTTGTTTTATTTTGAAAGCAGAAGTTTATTTGAAAGTTTATGTCATGCAGCTTTTCAATTTGTCGTCGTTTAGTCGCTGACCTTTTCCCGCACATCGTCGGCCAACTTGGCATGCAATAAATAATAATAAGTCGACGGTGCCCGCGCAGGCGAGATGTAAATGTACATTAATTTTATTGTCAACAGGTCTGTTTTGTGATCGCATAAAGTACGCGTCCGCGGCGCTTTTAATACTCGCTCCTTTTGTGGCCCAATGCGAAATGTTCACTTTATAGACCAGACTGTTGAAATCCCGCACATGAATACTTTATCCTTGCATGTCTTTTAAGAATTTTCAGCACAGAGACGACTCAAACACAATAATTTTTACACCCTAATCCGTATCACACGAGAAACCCTACCCGAACCCACCTCTGTATCAATATTTTTACATCTTTTTGTCATCAGCTTAAGCAATTTCTCAGCCTGGTGACTTTTCTGCTGGACACACACAAGATTATTAAGTGTTACCGCATTGAGAGTCGGATTCGACGTTCGTTAGGCCCAACACAGACGTATTTGACGTGTATTAATCGTAAGACTTGCGAGTGCAAAGCACGCATTGCGAGAGCTTAGTTTGTGCATGGTTAACATGACGTAGTTGGCTGCCATGCATGACTTTACTTGCGATGAATGCGTTTAGATTTGATGTACTTTGTTAATATGCCTTCGATGTACGACTGAGGCGCAGCATTTAATTTGCCATGCTTTTGCAGGCGGGCGATAATTCAACGATCTGTGTAACTGTGTACTATGTGGACGCACTTCCGCAATTATGGAATAGTTCAAGCAGGATTTGCAACATTTGCAGGGATAATTTTGCGTGCAGAAGATGTTATGAGCCTTATAAAGTAGGTAATTTTATTTTAATGAAAGATAATTAGATACTTTCTTTAATTTATCCGAAGAAAAACTTTAACATATTATTTAATGTCTTAAAGCATTTTACTCTCAAAATTGTGCTGTATGTCTTGATATATGAGAAATACTCTATTGCAAAATGTTGATGAATTAGTTTTTAACTTTATTGCTTGTTCTCTATCATGTAATATAATTGCTAAACAAATTTAGGGAGATTCTAGAACGGAAGCCTGGAAACTAATTTTTTGGAAAAAATTTTTTGCAAATCTTTCCTAATTTAAAAGCACCTGATTTAATGTATTCTAATAGAAAATTTTATATAAATTTTTAGCTTTATAGCATTTTTATATCTGAATATTTTCAGCATCAAAGTTGAATTTGATGACAAGATGAAGTACGCAGTCGTATATCATCTGTCTTACGATTAATTTAGCATAGCTTACAATATTTCTTTCTTAACTAGTTAGATTCTAGCATTACATGCAATACCTAACTGTATCAGACACATACTAACTTGCATCTCGTTAAACTCTCGCCGTAATAGCTGCGTTTCAGCCGCGTAACGACGCCAGACAACAGTAATGACCGCGTGGCAATCGCGCAATGAGGCAAAAACTTCTTCATTAAAACTAATAACATATGCATGCGGAATGCAAGGCACTTAGGTGTTCGTGCAGGAGACAAGAAGCAAGCAAACCTGTGCTTTTTGTGTGCTTTGATTAGGTATGCTCGAAAAAGCATCATTTATATATGTAAATAGGTCTTTCCTTCAATGGATAATACATAATTGAGATATAATTTTAATAATGCATGACAATTCGAAAAATTACAAAAAGAATGTGTGCATTTATGAAAAAAATATAGAATAGAAAATAAATTATATTAAAGCAATTATGTCTTTCGTAATAAATCTGTTTGTATTCAATTAATTTTCAGCCTGTCCTTAAATATTCATCCGACACTTTAATTTCAATTTAAATGCCTTTGTTTGCGCGATAATATATTGCCTTTGTTTTCATTTTATCCTCGGGCAATTTTATTAGCAATCTTCCAATTTGCGCCACGAGGAAAAGTCAGAAACAAAACTGGCAAATGAGAGGATTTTGTTGCCTCCTCATGTCCATACAGCATTATTATACATAATTAATTCCTTAAAATTTTCCTCTTGAACCTTTACCCATCATTGGCTGCTCAAAGACAATTGTAGAATTTAAAGCACACTCACTTTATATCATCACCGACTTCAGCCAAAAAGAGTTCAAATCAAGAAAATGTTTGCCAACATGCGAAGCCGATTTAAAAGAAAATTCACAGTGACTGTGTCAAGTGGATTTTTGTTTGATGTCAAGTGATGGCAATGAAGAAAGATCTGCACAAAGTGCCCTGCTTTGAAACCAGGTTAAAAATGTAGCAAGAAACAAATTCACCTGCTAACTGTCACCTGGGTAGCTGCGGAGAGTAAACTCTGAACGAATTTATGGTTTATTTTATACAACTCTGCGGTACTTTTGTGCAAACTCTACGCAAGCAAATCCGGTATTAAGATAAATTTAATATATTTGTACATAAACAAATGCAGAGAAATCAAAAAATTAGTGGGTAATTGCATCCACTTACATTTTAAGCGTGCCGAACTTAAAAAATACAATTTAAGTCTAATCTTTGTATCATCAAACTAGAGGATTTCTTTCTAAAGTTTAAACTAGTCTCCTTTGCTAAGGAGCAATTTGTGCAATCATTAGTTTGCAAAAAAATGTAAGAAAAACAGCAATAAGCACACTTCTATTAGACTAAAGAGCTTTTGCACGTTTGTGGCCATCAACGTCAAAACCGCATTGAGCCACGTGAACACTCCAAAATCTCTAGTTGTGGGAAAAAACGGCGCAAAAAGACTCAATTAGCGGAAAGCTAAATATGTAATTACGGTCATTGCACGCGGCAATAACCGCCCGGATATTCGACGTAGATAAAATGCGCGGAGTTTATTCCGGCGGGTGTTGCAGTCACAACGTCATTCATATCCGGTTTAGCTAGGAAAAAAGTTGAAATATAGACTACAAAATAAAGCATTAGAAAGAGCTATTGATGGAGCACAAGAGTTTTTAAAAAATGCGTGTTTTAATTGGATTTTTCTTCATTTTGGTTTTAAAGTATGACAACTATGATTGTGATGTGATGTGATGTGATGGTTTTTGAGAAGAACCTTTTCACATCTATAGTAATCTCGATTTTTTTAATATCAATTTAATTCATTTAACCTGTATCCAATCTAATATCGCCACGAGTACCATATTTGCATGAGTATAACGAAACCATAATTGCGGCCGTAATTGTTATTTGAAAATGACGAAATAAAATTAAAATCACAAGTACGGCCGCATGCCGTTTATATTCCATTGCCTCTCGTAGAATGGTGGAAACTGCAGACTAACAACAACCGCCGAAAGCAATCGCACGCACAGCGCGCGTTTAATAATTTTATTACGCGCCGGAGTTATTACAACGCCGGTTGTAATTCAAAATATGTGGCGCACCGGCCACAAATGTAATAAGACCATCTTTTTTCGCAGTACAGTCTTCAAGATCTTCAAGCTCACGCAGACTGCTTGGAACGCTTCAACGCCAACACCAAAGGGGAGAGACTGCCGTGGCGACTGTTCAGCCTTGAATTATGGCGCAGCTTGAATAATTTCCTGCCGCACAACGTGACTAAATTAGCAGATGTTTTCGGGTTGTGCCTACGTCCCAGGCCATCCCGGCGCAGCAACGAAATTCGATACTGCTTTGTAACGCGTCGAAGCAGCAAGGATCGTGATGATCCAAGGCATCTTAAAGTGTGATAATTGTATATACAATGTGGTGATGTCCAAGTAGCCAGGAGCAAACCAAGGGGCTATTTATTGAATTTGTGGTGAAATAAAAAAGTCGATTTGTTGCTCATTAATGGGCAAACATGTTCAATATATTTACAGCAGTCAAATGCAGCCAGTTGCAAGGCTAGTGGGTTTATTCACGTGGATTTGCAAGATACCCAAATATGGATGCTAGTACAAGTCAAAAGATCATTTATTTGCCAGCAACAAACTTGTTAATTATATTTGGGTACCATCGGAACATCTTGTACGGTGGGTAGAATTTGCATGCAGTGTAACGTGAGCTCTGGACAGGATTCATCTGGTTATTTACCGGTTGCTGTGGATGCCGAAACAGCAGTGTTGTCGACGCACACATTATTTCAGCCTGCAAACTTAGAGAATACAACTTGAACATGAGCCCCTGTTCAGAGCTGAATATCGAACAAGACAACCGAATTTTGCAGCCAGTACCGAGTTACGACAGGATCCAACATGCAAACATGTATGGTGTCAATATAATTTGCTATCTCCCAAAGGATGATCGTCTACCTACTATACCAAGAATAACATCGAACGAACGAAGTAACAATATCCATTCGTGAAACGATATTAAATCATATCAACAACTGATTGGAGAGTTTGTGAATTAAAATTTAATCAAAAACGCACCCATGATGGTATTGTATGCAAATATGCATTCGGCTGGCGGTTTTAATCAATTTATGCATGCGGAATGCGTGCGCACACCAAAAAGAGCAACTCTGCCAATTCCGCCAATTTCACACTGGGTCGACAGTAATTGCATATGCATCGCACGTAAGCTCTCTTTGATGACAATGTTTGTGGAATTACCGGCACGTCGGCGTTGATGCCCGAATAATGGACAATTGCGGCGCGGCTTTTTAGATTCATCTGCCATGCGACCGAATAATTCCTCAATGAGTGGTAGTGGTATTAATTGGTACTATTCCATTATCTATTGTCTCCCAAAAACAATTGACCAGCCCAATTCTAAAACCACAATTTTCTAGAATGAATACGGAAGTTGGATACTCTTTGATTAATATCCAACTAACCAACACCACCATTAACAACTCCCAGAAAAAGTTTTAAAATATATTTATACAACTTAAACCATTCCTTCTCTCTGATGTTGCGAAAGTCTTAGGAAAGCAATTAATCATCCGCTAATGACATCCACATGTATTCCAGAACCGTTTACTGAAAGAAAACTTGTGCGTTTGGCGCGCCGTGTGTGGGATTTTTCTACAAACGTGTTGATGTCACCTCTTGCGGGAATAATTCCTCTGCAACGCTTGTCATTTGTCGGATTGCACCTCAATTTGTCTCAGGTTAAGCAAAACATGTCTCTCTGTTTCTATAACCCAACACCTCTTCTCGAATTCCTCGCAAAGCTCCTCTTTCCTCGCCGAATAAAAGAATGAAGGAGTGCGAAGAGTGACGAGCAGCTATTAATATAACGCCGCCAAGTTAATAACCGCCTTTGAGTCTGCACAGAGTAATCATTACTGAAACAAAACGGCCGTTTAATTAACTTCAAGCTTCAGAGTAGGGACCTTATAGATGTCCTGAAAGATCCAATGACTTGGGGACCTAAGAAAATGAGGTGCTGCGTTCAAACTTTATGGAAAATCTTTTTGATACAGATTAGATTATTTAAGAGAAGTTACTTCTTTGCAGAGGCAGAGAATCATTGAGTTTTCAGGACACTTGGTGTAGAAGGCTTATTAAAACCTCATCAAAATTGCACTTCTGAATGCCACCAGTTAAACTCTTCTAGCTAAATCTCTTATTTCGCCGTTCTTTCTCCATTTTTGCATTCGCCAACTTGCCAACGGCGCGTAATAAAAACCTTGTAACCCGTCTTTGTGCTCGCCTGCTGCGTTTGACTTTTTGCCAATTTCGCGGCGTACAGTTCTTTTTCATTATTCGCGGTTTTGATCTCGAGTTGCGCTCACTTCACCCCAAGTACGCGTGGATTTATAATGTGCCAGCATAATTTACGCCACGTTTCCTGCCTGCTTCTGGATATCTGCAGCCATTGCGCGAAAGCTTGCCGCGCTACTCATTGTCATTGAGATGAAATCTAATATTTCTTTAAGTTGGTCACGCAACTAGCGCTAATTAGAATAACTCCAAGTGACTACAGTCTTCTACAAGACGCATAAGCAGTGCATGGCGTGGGTTGAGGAAAATGTTGACATCGGCACTGTTTGAATAATTTCGCGACAGATTCTTTGACAGAAACAGTCTTTTAATGGTTGTCACTTGTCGCTACATGTTTAAAATTAGTAGTGAGTCAGAAGTAATTTGTCACACTTGATTTTTTTTTTTTTTGAACTAAGTGGAATCTTGTGAGTTGGGTCAGAAGAGAAAAACTTTTGCTCCTGGCATTTTCTGATCATTAGTGCGTAACTGACAATTCCACCTTCTACGAAAAAAATGTAGTCACTTTTATATCTAAAAAATAAATCAAGAGGTGTTCAATAGTTTGACCACCTTCCACCAAGTATACGGAGGATAGTCTCAAACTGTGTAAGATTGGGTCGTGTTTCTGACTCTTCGTCTCCTCGATTTAGGTCAAGCGAAGCCAAATTGTCGGACTCGTACACAGCAGGGCAAGGGCCAATTAGAGCGCAGCTTGTGAAATCCACAACTTTTTTAATTAACATCGAAGCGAAATCGAAGAAAGATTGCTTGTAATTTCGTGCTGCAGAAGCACAATCTGCTCTATTTCTTCAACGCAATCACACGCTTCTATTACGCGGCGAATGCCGGGAGAAAAATTAAATTTTAATTCGTCACTCGCGGGCACTTGGCATGCACGCAGTCATGCAGTCATGAAACGCACCAAACTGGTTTCGATTTTCTTCGGCGACGTCGCAGCTCATGACCGAGACGTCAGCCTGCATCCTGCAGCGTGCGCGCGTGCATTAATAAGTAAAACCTGCGGTGAAGTCTAGCTATGAGGGCAAGCATTTCAAAGAAAAGTCTGCAAGAGGATCCATTGCGTGTCGCGGCTGCTCAAGCTTGGTGTGTAACATTCTATTTGGACGTTGTTTATGTAATTATATAAATATGCCTTTTGTCTAATTGACGGCGTGGAAGAGAAGATGGTGGTCATTGCCGTGTAGAGGAATCAACATACAAGATTATCAGAGTAGATAAAAAAATAAAAATAAAAAATTCTGGGAGTCAGAATGAAAACAGATTTTTAAAAAACTGATATCGTTTTCTGTTTTTCAGTCTACACTATACGGAAGAGATCGGCAACTTTTTTCGGACGGCGGGCCATTTTTTCAATGTTGGTTACCGACCCCGGCCATACGGGGTAATCAGATAGCAATAATCTTCTCAAAAAATGTGTCCAGCTTCGAAAAAATCAGTTATTGTCTACATTAATAAACCCATGTTACGGTTGATAGATCAATAAGAGCATAACTTAAAAATCCACATGAAACCCGAGCTCCAGGCCGGAAAAAAATCAATGCGATTATAAGCATCATCTCCATCCATCCTCCTTGCACCGTCTTGCATCCGCTGCACATCTTCTCACACTGTCGTCCATGAATTAAAGATAACACTCGCGCAGAGACATAAATAATGCTCTAGAGATAAGAAATTATTGCGGTCGTACGGTTTATCAAGTACCGCGAAGCGACCAGCCACTTCGTGGCACTTACATCTTTAAGATGTAAAACATTCGAGGCGACAAATTTATTATTGCCCAACGGCTGCGGTCTGTATCACCATGCCGCCGTGCCGCTCGTTATTATTACTCGTGGTTCCTAATAACAAAAGCAGCGGCGCAATCAAGACACGGGTCGCGCGAGGAAAAAATCAATTAAATTACATAAATTACAATGAGTAAACAAAGCGCGTAAGTGCGCATTGAATGCGGCGGCCGATAAGCGGATAGAGAGATCAAGCATGTGGGATAGCAATAAATAAATGATAACAAGTCATAGGTTGGATTTCTATGAGCTTGAATGAGAGGCTGTTGTTACATGTTAACAAAATGGTAATTATAGTAGAGATTAATTATGACATGATAAATAGAATAATATCTAAATTTAGTAGAATTAACTGCATTAAACGTAATTGATACATGCAATTTACATAGTTGCGAATATACTGGGTCATCAGAAAATGATTAATTTTAAGTTGAACTTCTTAAATCTGTTTTTAGCAAACACTGCTCAGAGCTGTTTATTATTGATTCAATTATTAATCTACGATAGCTTCTGGTTGTTAATACGTAAAGAAACAACATACAGGGTAATTAGAAAGCATACAGATCAAGTAGCTTCTTCAATAAACCTCATATCGCTTTTATAATTATAAATACTGAAACTTCCAGTATTCTCAACTTTCAAAATCTGATTTTAATGTGTTTGAATAAAAGCATAACTCTTTCCATAGTCTTTAAAAAAAGTGATCTACAATCTACAATCTCTCACTAAGATAATACACGCATGAAAAATAACCACCAGTTGATCAAGAACCACAAGTTGAAGCCCAACATCGTTGAAGATGGACTACGCCGCCGGTAGTCTCGCCACTGTGTGCAATAGATTCTCATTATTTTAAAATTTATTCATAGCTAACGAGTGCTTTGCTCTTCTCCTGTCGGTACTGGAGGTTCAAACACATTACGTCATTACACGCGGACTAAACATGAAAGGGAGGAGCAAGAGAATGAAAATTTAACTTTCATAAATCTTCCACAGTCTCAAGTCTAGAAAAATAGTATACAACAAGTTTTGTTTTATTGCTTTGGCAAAATGATCGTTAATTAGTCTCACAATTGCTAAGTAACTGTTCAAATCGATACCTAATGAGGGCATGTGTGCATGCTCGGTAATTGTCGCTAATGTCCCCGGCATTAGCGCAGGCAGGTGGTGGTTGATATGTTTCAAAACGGGGGCGGATTGTATACACAACAGGCTTATGCCATAATGATCTACCAATTAGACTGTTTATTTTGTGTCTACAGAAGTGCAACAAATACCGCTGAACATGAGACCGCTTTGACTTCTTTAGTAAAATAAGATATTACGTAATTTATGCGGTGTAAAATCTTTCGAGGCATCCAGAATAAACTTGTTCAAGTTGGCACTTTATGAATGCATTTTTTGTTTCATTTTCTCAGATGAGAAAACAAACTCAAAGCTCAGATTACATTTTTCCTGCAGCAGGACGTCATGTTTCTTTTATGGTTCTTCTGCGGTTAGGGGGGCGGCATATTTATATTACAGCTTGCGCGCACGCGGCGCCACCACCGGTAATGAACGGCGACGCCAAAACTGACACACAACCGCACCGGGCGGCGGCAAGTGGCGTGGCGGTAAAACTAAACAAACCGCTACTGCTGATGTTGCACGCGGAAATCAATACTTCTTAGAGCATATAAAACCACCTACACCTAGATAATACGAGTAAAATTAGAATTATCTTTCAGTGAAGATCATTGAATGAGAGGCTACGTAGGAGTCTGGAAAAGTGTGAGCGCTTACCGTAGAAGATATATAATAATACACGCAAGTTTAGGTCAATAGGTTTTGTAAATTTAGTACCTCTATATGTGTGAACCTGCAATTATCTCAAGACAATAAAACATAACAAAATACGGTGGGTTTTATCTAAACTTGACTCTCTATTTTAATTCGAAGCATTCTGAATTATATTTAAGCTTCAACTTTCGATTGGAACTGGTTGTTAATCACTGAAATCATACCGCTTGAAAGAAGCAAAGCCGTTTAATCCTCCAGCTAGGAACTTCAAAGGACAATTTTGGAAATTTATAGCATGGTCCTCAGAGCGCTAGTTAAAACTTGTATAATTGGTCGCAGTGTTTCGGAAACAGATTGGAGGCCATTATCGAGAAGGCGCGCGCGCTTAGCATGTGCACTTCCGCTGCCCCCAAGGTTTCTTTGTGTCCTGTCGCTGGATAAAACCGACCTCATTCTGCACCCTTGGCGTAAACCCTTTGGAGTTTTGCGTTTTCTGATTTCATTCCAGTCGAAATTCACCAAACAAAACCAACTGAAACACAAAAGGACATTAATCTCCACAAATAAATACGCCATATTAGATTGAATATAGCAGAATTTATTTCCAAAGCATTCGGTTAGGTTTTGATAAAAAAGGTGATAAAAGTATGTATGGTCTGAAAATAACGCAGACCGTTGTGGAATAAACGCTGCGGTTTCATCGGTTGGCCTTTTTTCTGGTTTAGGCGAGGAAAGAATGCTAAAACGCCGAATAAATGTCGGTGACGTGATCCTATTTCGACATGGTTTCATCAGCGTTTGCATACGGCAGCAACTTACTAGGAAAACAAAGAGCAAAACACGCGCAAGAAAAATCGATAGTGCTTTCATGTGGCTGCACGCTTCGGAACTAAAAACGTCCAAACACTTGAAAACCACAATGATACACCAATTTATGTATGATATGTACATTCCAAGTATAAGAGAATCATTGATTCTAGGAAATTAAATAAATTGTGACAGCTGCAATAAATAGAACCGTTTTAGAAAATTGTTAGTCAAACGAATGGCGAATAATGTGAATTTTATATGAACTCGATGTAAATATTATATCAGGTTCTAGAGCGTTAATTGCTTCATGTTCATTCAAAAACAAGATGCGGAATTAGCGAAAATGTATTTCTGAATTGCATATCTAGCTACATGAAACGTGGTCTTTTCGCAGAAACTCAAATAAAAGTATTAGTGCATCTGCATAAAACGAAATAAACCGGTAGAAAAGCGCCCAATAAAATACGGTGCGCCGCAGACGGAAATGGAACGAATCTCTGTTTATCCGGTTTATTTAATTCCAAAGTGCTAGGGACGACCAATCGCGAATTATGCAATTTATTCGATTGCTCAATGGCGCGATACAATTGATTTCCGCGGGTGGAACTACGCGGAATTTCTACACTTCTGCACAGATGGCGAATGTTCTGAAAGGAAAGCAAGCAGAAAATTAAACTTGAAAGAATTATTCAAGCCATTCTAAAGTATTTATGAGTCGCTAAGAATAAGTGTTGTTTGAGTAGTAATTCTGATCGAGTTTTAAAGAGGACTTTAACCCAGCAAAAATTCTGTCCTTATTTTTGTCGTTTTCTCCAATAAAATGATCCATGTACTAAGAATGATCAGATCAATTTAATACCACTCGACGTTCCACGATAAACCCAATTGGATTACGAAGAAAAATACTTAGTGTCAATTTTATTCGTGTGTTAAAACGATCAAACACTTTTTAAATTACTCGAGCATATCCTAAAGTCTAAACCTTGAAAAGAAAAACAACAAGTGTCCTGCTAACTGAAAAAGAATATTGAAACTAGATGTGTCCTATTTAATAGCTCTAATGTCTTCATTACGACGCCAACGCGTGTGGCATATCAATTATATCGATCCATTCTGTTTTCCTCTATTTCTACTCCATGGCGCAGAGCAATCGATTTCGTAATTCAATAATTCCGTCCGTGTGTTGACCAACACAAACACGAAACGAAATTAACGCCAGCACTGGAAATCATCGTCGAGAGATCGATGCCGAGTAAATTAAAATATATTGCTGCGTTTAATAATTTCATTTCGGAATCTCAATCTGAATCTGGAGTCGGCCTGCTAAAGGTTATTGTGTGGCGTTGCGTGAACACTGTCGAAGTGCGCGTATATCAATAACGGTTCATGTCGTGATATCATCTCCTTTTCCTCCTGCAATCTATAATTAGGTTTCTATTTATAAGAGATTATAATCCGAAACGCGCGGCTCAGAACGCCCGCCTACATGCCTGATTGATTTCGTCGATCGATCTTCGGACACCTTCACTTGGAAGAAGACCCTAGAACTTGAATTCAATCCCAAAACATTTTACAAACAAACTTAACACACCAAAGCATGGATTTATTAACATTGTGCTTTCTGGTTCAGATACATAGGGCAGAACGTAAAAAGATTCTCAAAAATTGAAAAATTATTAAACTGGTAGAAGTTAAGTTCCAGATTTGATTCTAGTTCCGGTCTTCTAATGGGATTTAAACTTTTACAGTGCAGAAAATGTCCCAGAATTTTATGAAGTTATTATCTAACATTATTTTTTTGCCATGAATGAATTTATAGAGTTTTCATGAAAATACAATTTTAGTTATTTAAAAAAACATTGAAATATTATGATTCTCTCATCTTAACCCTTCTTTAAGTCCAACCAGCTAAAGATGTCCATTCAGCCGGATTTGTGGATTACATCTTTGAATAACGACCCTGACCCTAGAACCCTGTTCTCTTCAAGCATACCCTATCAGCTTAAATTAGTCCCCAGAAACTTTTATTTCTCTTCCATCTCTTCCTAGCACGTTTGAACCTTATCTTCTTGCACTAGACTTGATCATTGATCAAAGAAATGACCCAAAGCCAAACGCGGAACTTTTGATCACGAAGAGCTAATTAAGACGTTTACTAGCATTTCCACAAACTCGCTACTCAAAGCCATTAAATCATAATCGTAAAATCAGAATCTCTTCTAATAGCAACAGTAATAAAATACGTTGGTTTGATTTAGAAGCGACTTTGTTTGGCTTTGGTTTGTGATATGCCTATGTTTGCGGCGTGCGCTTCCGTTCTATTGTTTGTTAATTATTTTTATAGTTGAGAACGATTTTTAGCCGGATTCAAAAGCGGGGCACCGTTATAAAACTGAAATTATAAGCGAGGATTACCAACAAATAGAATTAATGCACAAAGCGAACAACGAGATAATATCGAACAAGGGTAATTGAAGTGAAATTCCATTGTGTTCTACGTACATTTCATTATACATTGCACATTAAACCTTATATATTATAGCTGGGAGCTATGAGCCAAAATGACTTATTAACCTTTAATGTGGAACGCAAAAATTATTTTAATTGCACGCCGAGAAGTGTTAGGTTCTCACTGGTAAAATAACACATAAAAATGCTTCCATTGTGTAATTGTTCTTTTGCAAGAACAAATATGTCACAAGTGTTGTCCTCAAAATTGTAAAATTAACAAATTGCAGAAGACTAGGTTCTAATAAATATCAGAATTAAGTTTTAAATGAGAGAATACTTCAAAATATTGTGATTTGTTATTGTTGCAAGATTACCTTGAAATTAGATTTTATTTGTTTTTGTTTTGTGGCGAAGAGGTAAAGGGGTAGGTTTGATGACCTAAATTGAATTCTAAATTCTAAAAAATCAACTAATTTTAGTGTTTTATGTGCCAATATGGTCTAGATTTTACCCAAACATGAAAAACATTTTCCAGCTGAGAGTTGTACATGCCAAACAAGTTGGAATTGATTCATCATCATCACATTGTTCCTCGAAAAATCCAACAATATACTCGTTAAAACACAGAAAATATTTGAATTCTGAATAGAGTAAAAAATATTTCCCATTTAGGTGTAATGAAAATATCCAACAACGAGCGTGTCACCTAGGCGTGTGTTGGTTACTTGGTTACATTTACGTTACATACCGCTTTTCGCCGCACTTAACAGTCGCGCACCGAGTGCGACATGCGAAAGCCGCCATGAATACATCGCCGCCGCCGCCGCTTTGCGCCGCCATTGTGTGTTTACGCGTAATTCAATGCGCGATATGTAAATAGTGTGCGCGCCAGAATGTGACCCATTATGCGATGTGTTAAAAGTATACAAAACATTGTTACCATGTGAAATATGTGCACGCCAGAGTGTAACGATGGTGCTACTGCTTTCCACTTAAGAAAAAAAAAACTCACCATGATAGACTAGGTCGACTTGAAACAAAAGCATAACGTACTAGTTGTTCAGCTAAACTAGTAGCAACCAAAAAAGGCATTATTTTATAAAAGTGTATATGAAAAGTGCAATTTTATTCTTCCTGTCTTTATTGTTTTGCCATATTACATATTGCCACTATTTTTTCACTTTTATTTTGCATTCAACATCTTGTATGTTCTATTGTACTATATCTAGCGTTCGAGTACTGTAATTTTCAATTGATATTTCTTTGTTTTTTAAACATAACAAATATCTCGACGTTTGTCTACTACAATCAAACACTATTACCATACCGCCTACTAATTATTTCGTTTTTCTTTTGATTTTTTCCTAGGTTTGTGTTGAGTTTTGTTCTAGTTCAAAACACATTCGGGTGAGTGTAGCCTTCAAACTTTTAATTAATGTTTTTAAATTAGTGCGTTCATTGACGTGCTTCCCCATTTCTTTTTTTTTTTTTCTTAATTACTGAAAGAATTACAAATAAACTAGTTTAAAAATTAATAAGATGACTTTCTAATAGTACTGAGACTTCTATATTCGAGATGATCTAGGCTGGTCCGAATCGGTTTTCTTACAAAAACTATATTTCCACTTTTTTTCTTCTTTCATTGACATATTGCAACTGTAAATCTCCTCCCTATTTTTTAACCACCATCAACGCCATCTGCTTACAATTCATTTACCTTCCACATTGGGAATTCCCAGACTTCATTTCATATCTGTACTTTTTTCTTTAAAACCACCTGACACACTCAATTATTAACGAAAAAAGTCATCTCCTTTGAAGTCTTTAAACTCGCATCAAATTCAATTCGTCTCATTTTTTTGCGCTGAAACCAATGATCTCTTTCTTTCACCATCAGCCTTCAAGTGCTTGAACTCGCCTGCCTCAATCAAAACGTTTTCATTAACGTAACTTTTCCCAACTCACCACCATGGCAATCGGAACACAATGGCGTAAAACAACAATATGAGTCGCATGCAAGCCACAACAAGCTCATAATAGGGCGCTTAAAATCCATCCGCACGCTCATTGCCACAATTGCAGGTCAATTATAAATTTCTGCATTATTGAGCTGAGTTCCTAGCAAATAGGTGAGTATAGTAGAACATACTTCTAGAATAGTTTGCAAAGTGTTTTATATTTTGTCATATTAAGCACTGTTCATCATGAGTTTTCAATTCGTGGAAAAAACTGTAAAAGCTATAAGAGCTTATTATGTTTGTGACTGATTACATCCTCTAGGAACTAGACTAATGACAGATATTTGCATTGGGTTTTTTACTTCTTAGAACAGGCTAGGAAATGATTAGAGAAAGGTATGGAAAAAATGTTTGTTAGTTATTTATTGAAGTCTTAAATGATTGCCGTTAATTAGAACCGCGCATATGGTGGTTATTTGTAGTCTATAATGCGTTTGATTCCAATGTGGGAGGTGCTCGATACGGGATGCTAATTGTGTCAACTATGACCAACTAATTCACTCACTTTCAAAGCGTTCTGATTGTTTCAGAATCAATTCGATCTATTCTGATTATTATTTTTCTTCTGTTATTTATTTCCGAGCTTTTTTATGACTTGTCAAGGAGATCAAAGTAGATTCAATCTATATGTTAGTTTTCAATGCATTTCTTTGTTAAAGTATATTTTCCAATGACCATTTTCTCAAACCCTATCCAATAAAGAGCTAAAGCAAGAAAATTGTTATACCCAGCGTTGAAAACCTTCCGCATTGTGTCGTATTTGGTTGAATGAGATTAGTGGTTTATTGAAACAATTGATTGTTAGAAATCCAGTTCTTTAAAAATACCCAATATATTGCTTTGTTCGAGAAACAATACTCGCGCACTAACCGCTTAGATGCAGAAACCTGAAATATCAGAAACACTGTGTTTTAATTAATCTCAAATTTTACCGTTGATTACATAAATATTGAAGCAGCAATTGGCGTGGGTAGCACGCCGGCGGCGGGACCTTTCTGGGTCTTTTGTAGTCGGTTCCAGCGTATGAAGAAGTACAATAAAGCGCGATAACCAGCGTGCGTGTGAGGACACCATGCTTCAGGATGCATTAATATTAAATAAAATATACTACGCAAGCGCAATACCGCAGTTTGGTGTTATTAGTCGATGATAAAATGCTCGGATTTGCATAAATAGTTGAGATAACCTGTTTCCTGCTTTTAACATAAGACTGACTGTTTGAACAATTCTGACAGAATGTCAAGTTCCGACAGAATCGATTTTGCTTTGCTGTTACAAATGCAAATCGTTTGCGGGAACTGAAAGAAAAATGTTGAAAGCATGTAGTTTTGCATAAGTATACAAGGTGTTGCTCTATAGAAGGTATGGCGAAAATGTGTTTCTTGTGTGTTAGACATGTAGTCGAGCTAAGCACCACGTTTCAAGTCGCACCTTAAATGGAGATTAAGCACGCGGAAAGCGCGCTTAACGCGGATTGGATTTGCGCTAGAAACGCGCGAAATGCGTGGAAAAATTATGGTGCTGTGAACGAAGAGCAAGGGACAAGAGTAATGCGTAAACTCTTCGATTTTATAACGGTTTATGCTCTATTTTGCTGCGGCCAACGTAGGCAGAATGAAAAATACAAACAAGTTGTGTGTACCGCGCCTTAATCCGTATCAAGATTGAGCTTGGAGTGAAGCAACAGCTTAAAAATTAGAATATCACTGCAATATATGTGGGGTTTTAGAATTTCATGTTGTTTAATACATTTAAGAGCAAATGGCCATCAAAATAGATTTACAATTCGTAGAAAATTCTGAGCATGCTTCAACTGGACTCTGATTTATTTGCTTCTCTTGATCAACTTAAGACTATATCCTCAAATATAAATACATGTGCTTGAATTGAGTAAGTAATTGCTAATATTTTTAAATATTGTATGTATTTTATATAAATTCTACTCCAATTAAAGCACATTTACAAAACCTGAGCAATTTATTTCCGCCTAGAAGTGATTTTCTGACATATTCAACCTTTCTTTCTTTTTTCCTTTTCTTGCATCAAATGACTAAATTCTCTTTCAAACTTACAAATTGTGAATCCAAGCAACCTTTAAATTTACTATACTTCTACAAGCTAGTGCTTTGGTCAAAGTAAAATAACTTCAAACTCGACCTACATAACATTGGCTGACGTAGAACACACCACTTTAATGGTTTATTCATTTTTGTTACCTGTTGAAACACATTTCCTTCCCTTTGAGTGATTATCGGACGCTCTACCTAAGCAAATGTTGAATGAAAAGCCCACTCGAACGGGGAATCCCGGCCAACCCGCCACTCCAGCAGTAGACCCATTCCAACTCTTTCTTCCTTACCGGTTCAAATTATAATGAAACTAATTAAGTTGAAATTAGTCTACAAACTACCAGGGTGTTACTTTCATCTACCCAGGTTACTACCTGGCAGCAACGAAACAAATACTATATATTATGTTGAAAACCTGCACTATAACACTTACTTTTTGTCTTTAGGTAAGAACGTTTTCGGCATGTTGCCTTCTTCAGTATGATCTCTCGCATCAGCGTGTGGTTTTATTTGTGACGTATTGGCTTACAATGCATTTAATATATGGAGTTGATTTGCATTAGTTTATATGGTGCATGTGGTGTTGCTTGCTCAACCAGGGTTCTACTGCTATATGATTTCGTTGTGCTGCTTTGATTTGTATTGCTACTTATGGAGGTTATGTTGTTGGGCCAAATGATATATTGAATCAGTGGCTCTAATGGTATATGATAACATGTGGATCTTCTGCCGAGGAGAGTAACTTGGAAAAGATGTTGCTTGCTCTGAGGTGGATTCTCGACTGTGCTCAAATTTCCAGGATTCGTAGCCATTAGACCTCGGTGTTTTGTGGCGCTGGCGATGCGACGCTCGTGACTTATCGCGCAACTTCGCAGTTTTCACAAACAGTATTATACTGAAGAAGGCAACATGCCGAAAACGTTCTACCAAGTGAATAAATAAAAGTAAGTGTAATAATGAAATTTTATACTATATATATACGTAGAGAGCTTAGCTTAGGATATACCCCAGTTGGTTAAAAGTGGACTGACTGCACATTATTAAAAACTATTTCAATTCAATTCTATGTTGAGTACATCACTAGCCCAATTACTCATAAAATTTCAGAGATAACCTACTGATCACTAAGAGAAAGAATTTCTACACGAAAACAATCTCTAACCTATATTTAAATCAAATCAAGTTGCTAGCACTTTAAAACCTTGAGATACTGTGGTTGCTTTAATTTGTAACTTGTATACTACACGTCGAAACTTCGAAGATTTCTGAGTGCTACTAAAATATGCAACAATTACACTAAAAGCTTTCAAATGTAGGATAACAATGACACTGTTCGAAGGCCCACACATAAATCCACATGACGCTTCCGCCTCTCTCGCAAGAGAAAAATTAGGCGCCTGGAATGTTCCCATTCTTTTCGCTGCCAGCTACGTAGAAAAGCTGGGATGTATGGATCCAAACTCAGTTTGCAGCATCCTCGAATTATTTATCGCTTGTAATTTATTATTACGCGCTAACTCTTTTTGCGATTCTAATCCTGGCATTTTCTATATTAATGGAAATAATCCGTTGATGATTTAATCAATCTGGAATTTTCTAACAATTTTTACATCTGGCCGCATGTTACAATCACGCCCTCGCAATGATGATGAAATGGGAACAAGTTATGAATCCATGCATCCCAATAGGCGCGCTAAATCGCTATTGTGTACCGCCTGACGCTTTGGAAACGATTTCAATGCGTTACAAATGACGCATTAAATGTGATATTTCACGCAGGATAAATGCATGATGTGCACTATCGCCTTGTTCGGCGCAATTCAATCTGCATGCAGACGGAACGCGCGAAATAAATGCAATCGGGCGCAATACTCACAGACAATAAGACTGAGTTATGCCAGCAATCCTCGGCACAATATGTACATTTAGATCCAGGACCCGGACGAAACGGACTTCAGTCTAGCGTCTGCACTTTTCAGTCATTCCTTTGGCAGGATTAAATGAGCAAATGGAATAGAATTACTCCGAGTTTATATAAGGCCAACAAATTATTCCCGCCTGGAATTTACCGGCTGCGACATGACTACGCATGACGAGGGTAATTAAATATTAAATCGTTATAATAAAACGTGAATTACGGCCGTGGGTGAAGCTGGCCAGCGGCTGAACATTGAGAATTTATGCGTGTGGGATGAATTTATAAAAAACGAGTAAAAAAATTTGTGAATTGTGTCGCCCGCACACAATGGATATTAACGTAAAACGCCCTATGAACGGAGGTGTTTTTAATTCTTTTCTAAGGGTCAGATGCGTCCCACGAAATCACACTGGGCTTTCATATAGGTTTTTTAATCCTATGGAAGCACCGAATGTCTGTTATTACCTGCAGATGAGAGAAGGAATTTAAAAGCTTTAATTTGATATACCAGTAATGAATATATCACTTTTGAGTGATTTTCTGGAAATGTAGAAAACTTGTAAGACTTCCTGTGGATTAGAACCAGATAGTCAACCACATCGTAAAATATAAATTTAGTTTAGAGTTCTAGTCTTTTGTTGGTTTGACAAACGTTAGATATTTTATTTGTTTCAGGTTCATCTGCAGAGCTTTGGTGTGGTTGCTTTGGCAGACTGCAACCAGCGACCACAAAAAACTATTAATTCTATTCTGTTGATGCAAGATGAAAGATGTATACACCACATGGGTTGGTCAACAACAAAAATTCTCACATAAACTTCTAAAAATACTTTTTTAAAGACAGGCATTTTGGAATTGAAGAAAGTTTCTTACTGTAGCAATACAGTTGCATGCAGTAGAAAAGGAAATCAATGTTTCCTGAACTTCCTCCATGAATTAGATATTCGCTTGATACTCCACCGCTCTTGCCGTCTGCCAACCTCCTATATCATTCTGAGGCGGCACTCGACTCGAAGGAAATTAATATTCATTTGCTTAATTATAAATCTTGCTAACAACATTTGATTACGTTGCCATGGGTCTACATTAATTACAATCATATCTGAAACGGGGGCAGCAATTATGTGTGGAATGTGTACATGTTCGGAATACATTTAAACGACATAATAAGTCACAATTCGACCTGAACTGCTCAGACAGTAGGTAAAAATATCACTGGCTCCATATTGATATCAAAACCCAACCCAAAATAACTAACTGTAATAAATCCAACGGGAAATTGTCATTATATTATTTGCTTACAAATTTTGTTGTCCGGTTACCAGCTCTAGTCCAGCCTAAAATTGATCAGTATTCATGAACATCCCAAGTTGTGTACGTCGCTAACAAAAAAATGTCGGACTATAAATCACTTTTACATGGTTAATGTGGTCCAAGCTGCTTAATAATCGCTTTTGGCTGACTATCGTTATCGGTATTTTTATAGGATGCATCCCGGTGTACATCTTCAACGGTTTAAACTCCATCAATGTGAATAATTCAATTAATCCTGACGCTTCCCGCGAGCGGTGTGGAAATTTTATACTATTATGCTAAAGCCTTGTTAAATAGGTTGTAAGCACCGAATTTCGTTTCATTAGTTGCCAGCCATTTTGAGCCTGACTTTAACTCATTCATTATTCTACCGAGCTTCATTGTGATGCAAAATAAATAAATATCTTTCACGACGAGCGCGCTGAAAAGAAAAACGTTTCCATCTTGGCCATTAACGCGCTTTCATTGAACATATTACTTCCTACTTAGTCGGTCCAGTCTAATCGGAATTTATCTCAGAATGGACGCACAAAGACACTTTGTCAGCAAATGCAGAAGATGAATTAAAAAGCTTACAGTCATTAGGAATCTTCATGAGAATTCTTCAACTTAAAATGAAGATGAATTTCTGTAGAATCTTGTAATAACTAATAAACTTTTCATTATTTAGCTTAAAATTTCTGAGCACCTTTCAGAGCAATAATTCTTGGATTCAGTTCAATTTCGGGCAAGCAACCGTGACATCTTTATTGGGGTGCTATTAACATAAATTCGGATCTAGGATATACTCGGTCGAAAGCATTTGGTCGTCAGTAGCAACCACAGTGCAAAAAGAAGACGCGCACAAAATCGATGGACGAAGAAAATGCCGAACCGCAAAAAGCAGCATGTTAGAACCCCCAATAAAAATAAAATTTTATTCCCGACAATATTTAATATTTGCCTGGAATATGAAAGTCGTTTTACACGCTAGCTCTTGCAATCTACACCCATGCTCAGCAGTCAAGATTGGATTTTGCTTTTTAATTTTACGTTTTAGCTACTCGTTACTTGCGTTACCAACCAGCGAGAATAAAAAATTGATCGCCGGCTGGTTCAAAGCCTCCGGTTGCCAAAAAAAACGAGAACATAAAAAATCGAAATAAAGTACCATTCATCATATTAACATCGTATTATTACAACGTGCATAGTTTTTCTGGGGATGTTTGAGCTCCCGATTGAAATTTAGAAGCAAGGCACATGTGTGAATACTGGATAGAAAAACTCCATGCTCTTGGTTAGATAAACAAACGTTGACAGTTGTCAAGCTAAATCAGAAGAAAAATTAATAATTGAAACAACGTGCCTACAAAGAATTAAATCATTCTCACTTGAAATTTTTGAATAAACTTGATATTCCTTGACTTTAAACCAAGGTAAGGAACAGAATATTAACATCCTGACTTTAGGTTAGATATTCATTGCACATGTGGTCACACCCAAGAAGCATCATTTGCTTGTTATGTTCATGTCGTACATTTTGTTCGCAAACGTGAGTTCCAGCAAGTTTCAACGTATCCATCGGTTTCTTGTTGCTTCTTGTTTCGTGTTTCATTTGAGCTTTTTCTTATTAAAATGCCGAATGACATCTTGACATGCGTTGCTTTATACTGGGTGTTTCTTTGTTAAAATGCATCATCAAGGAGTTTTAAGTTGATCTGTGGTTGTTGAGTTGTTTGGACCTACTGTAAAAGACGTAACTAATACGAGGATTGATCTTGCATGGGTAAATGATTCACAGTCTCTTCGAATCCACATGTAACGTGTGTAAAGTATTATTTTACATTTTACACTTACAGAAAGCGAGGAACTGAGAATTACGAGACAATGCGACACGCGTCAGTAACCTCAAGTCCTCTTCTCTTAGTTTTCAAGTCCAAGAAGGACCGGTAGTTGAAAAATGTTTTCTGATCAGTTGGCTGTTATGTCAGCTGATGGATTTTGCGAAATAGCAACAGAACAAATCAATTTAAATATGATCACAAAAGAAATGTGTTCCTTTGCAAGTTCTGAATCTATCCAAATGTCACTCATAAATGTATTTCATTTGAAAATATTTATTAGCCCCAATCAAAAAAGAGGTAGCTTTGGTACGTGGTCATCTATGGCTCTTGTAAATGTAATAAATTAAAAAGCTGGAATAATAAAACGGAGAAGTCGCATATTTTTATTGCACTATATAGTAACAATGGCGTAAAGGGTGTAAGTGCACCAGTTGTGCTGCAATAAATTCCAACAGAATCATAAACGCGGATAGCAACAATGAAGGTCGAGGCGTGTTACGACTATGGATGCTGAAAGACTCAGAAACGTAGTTTTCCTCTTCTGAAATTGTAAAAATGTTAGACCACAAACATTCAAATATCTGCTATCGATTCCATTTCCACGAACAAAAAAATAATCTAGGATTCAATTTATTTTTGGAGAGGATGTAATCAATTTGCATAGATTCAATTTAAATAAATAGCGATTCAATTGAATGAAATTCTAAAATTGATTTTTTAAACCAACAGTCTTGTAATGATTTCTTGGAAGCTGGAAGGACAATAAAAGTGTTGATATTGAGCTTAGTAGCAGTTGCTGGCAAGTGAAATGAATTCCTGGAAAATACGTCTTTACCACAATCACGATGATACAGTTTTCCTCGCCATCGTGTTATTTCCATTGTTCTCTGGCTCAGTTTTCTTTCCGATATTTTCGTAATAACCTCAAACCTATCTAACAATGATTAATATATATTCATGTGTGGATTCCATTCCTATAACGTGATATTTTTAATGTTGTAATAAAGAGAATGACATGTCAACGCATAAATAATTCATCGCACTTATTAATTTTGACGAAGCGTAGTTTATTTTCCGTTAGCATAATGATAATAAATCGCGCTACTAGCAGAACGGATTAACTAACTACCCAAAAACAGTTTGTATATGTGCATTCATTAATATAACGAATCCATTTATGCCGATCAACTAAAAGCTAAAGGAAGCGGCGCAGTCGTCTGAAAAAAGTCATTAATTAGCGAAGCACGCGATTCTAGCGCGAGACGGCGATTTCGAAACCGGTGGAATTTTCTTAATTCGTTTAGAATGCAAATAGAAGCTTTATATTCCATGCTTTTATACCATGCTCAGGTCTTGCAACGATCTAATTTTATTTCTATTTTTTTAGAAAATTTCTCTGTTTCAAGCTAGCAAGTTGTAGCAAACGAGTTTCGCCTGCAATTCACCAGCTTAACTTGGCTCTCTAAATATTATATATCACTTTATTACTAATTTATTTCTTGATGACTAGGACAGGATGTAATGAGATACTTGAAACGTAGGAAAAAGATAAAACAAGGCCTTCCTACGAAACTCTGAATTTTATCAAGTCACTTCGGATTTGGCATAATAAAACATCCTCTCTACTTAGTTAGTTTGGTGACTTTCTAAAAAAATATTTACAACTTAATATCAGCAATGTGTTGGAGCATTGCACTGCTTGATATACTGAGGGCTTAAAACGGTAGTTTAAGATTCAATTTTTTCACAATTCACAACTCAATTTGTTTCTAGCGAGGCGAACGCCACGACTTTCTAGCTTTCCTGGTATCTACCTAGTTTTATTGCGCCAAATGCCCTTAGCGAAATAGTTATATTTGCTTTAAAGTCGCTGTGAAGTTCCGACTTCACGCAAAAACTTTTAGACTTGCTGTAATAAAAGTAACATTCCAAGCTACTGTAAATCTAAGCATGACCAGGTAGCTGCTTCCTTATTGTATATTTATTATACATACTTTCAATACTATAAGAGGAGTTGTCGATTTTAGTTATAAAGTAAGACACTTTTTTGTAATTTTGATCTAAATCTGTTACATGAATAAGAAATTTCGACTCTAGAACAAAAGCCTATGTGACGTAAAATTTTGTTTTGATTTTAAGCCGGTAGTTAATTTTTTCAAAAGTCTCCAATTTTCGTGAAAACAAAGCAATTATAAACCGGAACCGCAAAGTCAGATAATATTTACTCCATTTTCTCGGCAAGTATTGATTTTAAACAAAAATGACTAGTGTGTTTAAAATTTTTTGACTAAAATAATCAAAATAATCGATAGTGGAAAAGTTTTAAATGGCTTATCCGATATTGAACTGAGCGCTTATTTATTCTAAAGTCAATGCAATAAATATTTTTGACAATTTCTAAAATGAGATCTCACTTTCCGATTCCTCGTGTTCACCGTAAGTGTCGCACCATTCAAGCCGAACTGAAAAGATTCAATTTTTTAATCAGAATGCGGAACTAAAATGGTAATTGTACATCTAATATCTAGAACATCAAAAACACGTACTGAATTTGAACAACATAACATTGTCTAGGTTAGTGTGATGACTAAAGCTTCAGGCAAGTAGTCAACGAAGGAAGATGCCATTTTCCCGGTAAAGCATAATGGAAAATAAACATAAACACCGTATAACCCTCTACCAAGCTAAGTATCTAGTAGAATATTGCATTTGCATTGCAAAGATTGTGACTACAACCGGTAAATTTATAATGTTTATTAAATTAATATATAATTTGTAGCTCAAAATGTGTATTGTCTTGACCTTCAAGCAGTTGATTGCTGAGACTGTTATGACAATGCTTGAAATTTATCTCCCATTATCGAAAATAACTTTCTAAATATTACTCTTAGCCACAATCAATAATAAACAATAAGTTGTCAAGTATTAGGATTTTGTTTTAGTTGAAAGTTGCTAGTTATTTTCTTCAATTTAATGACTCCCGTCTGGAACAGAACCGAATAAGAAGAGGAAAAGAGGCAACTGTATGTAATATTGCAAAAATTCAATATGGCAAACGCATAGCCTTTTCCGTCTAAAAAGAGCACAAGCGGCGCTTTATTTTCCATCGTATTTCCTATAAATATTTGCCCCCGATTTGAATATGCGCGCACATACTTCACTGATATCGGACGCATTGCACCCGCCAGCAATCTGTGGCGCATTCTCAAACAACCGAAAAGATCCAAACGATTCCACTTTTCTAATATGCGGCTGCCGACGCTTTTATTTTTATTTTATTGCACTGCCGTGCGACTTTTATGTGCTTATGCTTTGCATCTGAGTCTCAAGCACTCTAGAAGGAGATGAAGAAAAGTTCTCTCTCCCAGTATTCCTCGGTAAGCGAGGTACTTATTTACTTACTATTATTACCTTCCGAATAGTCCGCTCCGAATTCTTTTAAAATAGAAAATTGGAAAACACTGCTTTATAGGCAAGCAAATAAGCAGGTTGCGTTCCAAACTGGCGGCATTCTTGGGCGAGGCAATTAAACGTACATGAAAGACACACACGCCCAAATTGACAGTTTTGTTATTTACTAATTTGACATCGAGCCACAGAGACACGCAGGCGACAAGAAACTAAATTCATAAAAAATGTTTTATATGTATAATAAATTAGCTATAAGAATATTGTCTATTGAGCCCTGCTTACCTAGATCATTGGCTGCCTCATGCAGAATGAAGAGACTGTATTTCTAACTTTACCAACAAAGTATTTGTGTTTCTAATCAATAAAAGACATTGGTGAATATTTACTTACATGTACAGAGATACGCAAAGAAAACTTGTTTCGTATGATGTGCAAATGCATTTTAGTTTGCAATGAAATTGAATCCTCAAGTCTCTTGAGTCAAGCGAGTCTGTCGAAAGTTAATTACAGCAATTTTGTATTACGCGTAAAGTGTACCTGTGTGTGGATACTATAGGTGCATTTACAAACATGCGCTTGGTGCTTCAAGGTAAGAAAAAAAGTTAATTTCGACCCGTGCCAGTCGTGTCGACTTCCTGTACACTTCAAACAGTAAAATATCATCTACCTTACTGCAGAATAACTAAACGAAACTGTTACTCATATTCCAGAATTCGTAGCTACATTAATTCTCTCTGCGTGTCTTTCTTCCCTATTTCTGCCCTCTTTGGTTCTTATTTGAATCCTGGGTTTGTTCCAGTTGATATTGAATGATGTGCCTTAGTACGTGCGCATACATGCCCACCACATGCCCATCGTCATGGTAGACTTGGTATTAATATCTGCCTTTAGCCGAGCGCGCGCTTCACGACCGTAAATCATACTTATATATAAAACTGCAGCGCCCGCCGATCTAATGACCATCCTACGCTTCCAACTTCCAAAGACCTCAGCTCCACGCTACCTCAGAGTGTGTCCGAGCGTGGAACTCGTGCAAGAAGTAATAGCCGTCTATCTACATTTACATCCATGGAGTGGACCATAAGCGGGCGATTTTTATGGGCGCGTCGTCGAGGTGGTACCATCATCGGCACCGGAAAATAACACGCTGCAGTCACACTCGTGCCGGTCGCAATCTGCAGGCCAGACTCATACAAGGACTGCGAAGAGAAGGCTTGAACTAGTTCTAACCGGGCTGCGAGAATGTGGCTTGCAAGAAGAAGATGAGGTACGATGCTCGGGAAGGTCATTTAACCGGAGTCTTCAACTGGGCTCATACATACACGAAAGCATCTCCAAAGCTGATTGCTAATAATTATTTGTTGTGAACATATGATCTGCGCATCATTCAGTGTCTTTCCTCCAAGGTCTACTTGATGATGAGGAAGCACCGGCATTAAAATGTCTTGCTATTATTTATTCACCATCTTGACTCGTTGACTTCTTGTCTTAGGGAATGACAATTAACTCGGTTGGCTCTCTTTTTATAGAAAGAAGGCAGAAATTTATTCTGTGCGTATGAAAATAAAAACCGGTAGCAAAGCATCAACCCGTTTGAAATATTATATCGCGCCTTGCATTTAAAACAATCCAATAAAAAGGACCCCATTGTCATTTTTTTCAGCTGACTCCGGGCGGAACATAAAAACACCACAACGGAATACGTAATGCTCAGCAACTCGCGTGGGCAACATAAATAATTTATATGAAACGTCTTCAAATGCGTTAACTCTGACTAATGTGCTCTCGTTTAGTAAAAGTTTGACTTTCTTATTTGGATAATAAAAAGGTTCTACTTCCCACTCTAATTACACTACATATGTAATAAAACCGTGAAGTAAAACTAATTTGACAATTAAAGTGGTCTCGTGTTGGTTAAATAGAAACCAGTTACAAATCATTGTGTCTATTGCTTGAATTGGATAGAAGGTGATCAACAAGTTGCTTGGCACATATCCAGCTAGCAAAGAAAACAGAGTAAAGTTTACGTAATGTTGAAATAAAACCGTTTAGAGAAGAGAGGGTATATTAGACATTATAATGTAAGCAGGTGTGGGTTTGATAGTTGGTGGACCATGGTTTCGTGAATATTTTGTATATAAACCACAAAAAGCTTCCGTTTTTCCATGTCCCCTTATATCCACAACTTCCACATGCGACCAAACTTCCAAGTTTTATGTCTAAATGGCCATAATGCAAAATGGTTACGCGAGGGAAAAAGTTGAGGGCAGATGTTGTCGAGAGTAAATTCTCACCCAACTCACCCATTTTGAATAACAATATTTTGCACTACTTCATGCACCCGCAGTATTTCAATTTTCTAATAAATTACAAAGTAAGTGGCTTGAAACAGGACAAGAATGAAACAGGTGAGGTTGATTCATGGTGATTTGGCATTATTATTCGAGGAGTGCTGTCATGAAGATGTGCGCAGACTGCATTATAATTACAATTATAAGCTTGTAAATGCAAACATTTGATGGCAGTTGATTACATCGATATCCTGCTATCTTCCTGCTGTACTTAAAGACACTATATACTTCAACTGCACTCCTTCACATAGAGTATTCATCGAAACGTGCCTAATTATGCTGCAATGCACGTCGAATGAACCCACCGAGTGTTCAACGAACTGACAATCTCCACCTCTGGAGCAACCAGTCATCTTTGAATGGCCTCACTCAATACATTGGTGTGCATTGTGTACTCAACGCTTAGCTTTATTTACTCGCGCATTTACTTTGCATAATTAAGAGCGTTAGGATTGCCACTTGAATAAACATTATCATATTGCTGATGCCGATTCGCTGGCGATTTCAGCATGTACATAAAGTATCGATACTCATTGTTCCTTTCTTCTATAACCGTTGGGCTCGTTTTTAGTTTTTCTCGGCTATCAAAGTGTCTATTAAGCGCTGCTTGGCGGTCTCAGATTTCTATACAATGTTCATATCGCCGCTAATAGTAATAAAAAGCTACACAATGCATTCTATTTAAATAGAGTGCGGCAAATAGAGTCCGCATTCGTGGCCTGCATATGTCGTGCGGCAGTGTATCGAAGGGCAGATTGTCTTTCTTGCAACAATAAAAACTCGTTCTGACGGTGCAAGGCATAATAGGGCCGTCTTAATACAATTCGTTTTTATCATTATTATTATAACTTTTATTGTTATTATCTTCATGGCGGCCTGAGGACGATTATGAGGACGATTGTGCTGCGTGTCGTGATGACGCCGATCGATTTCCGAATGCGATTGCATCGAACTGCAACTGATAGAAAAAGTAAGGAATGCTTTTTGCTCGGCTTTTGGCATGACAATTGCGAGTTATCATTCCACAAGCGCGGTCTTTTTATTTATCATCATCGGCGAGATAAATATACAGCTTTGGTTGGTTTTTCTTGGATTCTCTGGCGTGACGGGAATAAGGATGAGTCCTCGATTATTTTTAATGTAGTTAATACAGTTTTATAGTCTATTGTGTGATGATCAACAATTAAAAATATTATTTTGGTTATTTGTCAACTTGAAGAAGTTCGATTAGAACTTGAGCTTGCGAAAATACATTCAGATGCTTTTTTCATGCCCGTAGGATATGGAATAGTCTGAATCTCTTATTGAATGCATTCAGCATCGAGCGCATTGTGCCAATGTGTATATAAGTCACGCAGGGTTTATTAGTCGAAAACAAAGCCGGTATGAATCTCAGTGCGCGCTCGATGTCCATTGTCCTGCAGATTACAAGCGCTAAGTGGTCTCAGCACAAAGGCGAGGCGCGTCATCGTCCTTAATGATGTTGATCCTAGGCAGATAGGGGATGACTTTGGCACGATCTACATAGTCATGCACTAAGTTGTTTTACTCTCACATTGCCTCCTCTTATACGAGGTGTTGTACGAGTTTAACGTTTCTTCAGTGCAATTGAAATGTTTGTCATTACCAAGGTTGCCGTCAATTGAAGCATGACGGAACGAAAGCAAAAGTAATTCCGATTCCGACAATACGTGCAAATTGTGTGCGAACAATCCAGGTCGAGTGTCATTATGTAGTCCTGCATTATGCGTTCGATTCGCGTCACTCTCGAGCTGGAATGTTTTCCGGCTGGGGACAAGATACTCGGCGGTTCACTGAAACTCGACACTCACCTCGGTAATGTCGTCGGTTGTCTGAACTTCAACACGCCTCTGGAGTATTTCAGCTCTCACAGAGCTGCTTCGAGGGCTTCCTGAAGAAGTAGTTATGACAATTGGGGAAGCACACAACACACAAAAGTCTAAACACAGCCGATATTATTCACATCGCATTTTTATTTATCAAAATTTGCTTCAATCGTCCTCTCATCAACTCGTAAAAGATATACACAAATCATACAAAAGGAATCATAAGAAAAATTATAATAATATTGAACAAATAATAAATATATCTATATACAAAAATGTACAAAAATAATACAAAGCAATTAGTTCCTCTCTCTTTCATTCATATAGTACACTTTTCTGCGATTAGTTCAAGTTTAAAGGTTCGTTCTCGCTTGTTTAACATTAAAGTCTTTGTTTATAAGGTCTAATCAGTCAAGTAGGTTATCACACGAGGTAGGCTTGGCCGCCACCTCCAGATTGCAGCATCACGTGAGGTGGATGCGGCCTCCATGGCGGCCCACGTCTTCCCGAACCACGCTCCAACGTGCTGTAATCGGAGTCTATGCTGGAGTAGATGTGGTCCGACAAGGGACGTGGTTCTTGCGCGCGTCGCATCGGCCGTGGCGAGGGTGTCGCAGTCGTCGCGGAGGAGTAATTGGCATCATCACCATCATGACTCAGTCCTGCTGTGTATGCTGGTGGTGGTAACATCTGCATGCCAGGACTGGGAGGTGCCGGCGTCTTCATTTTCTCTGGATACGTGTGGCTATGAGTTCCATTCGCGACCACGCGGGATTCTATCGTGTAATTGTTGATGTTACGACGATAGTTGGCGTTGATTTTTCCCCGTGGCTCTACCGAAGGCATAGCGTATTTGAGTTTCTCTAGAAATTTCCGTTCGCCCCATCGGATGCGATGTCCTGTTTTGAGATACGGCCGCAACTCGAGATCTAATTCCGCCTCTGGGAGCGGGCCATCCTCAATTATGATTAGTTTGAATACGCGACCTTTCAATGCTTCGTGCAGGGCCTGTCGGAGCTCAAATCGCGACCACTCAGTTTGCATAAAGTTGCGCGTGAGAAATATTATCACTCGCCGGCTGGATTCCGCCGCTTCAAGAACGGCAGGGGCGGCATGTTGAAGATAAGCAGCGTGCGGGAGGTCTCGGTAGTGCAAGCAGAGCTGAAAGGTCTGTTCCAGTTCGGAAGCAAGTGATTGCACCACCCATTCCTCGTCTTTGGGACTGTAGCACACGAAGCTGTCGTAGAGCTTATCGCGCTCCTCGAACTGTTTGGCAGCAGCAGCGCGAAAACTGCACAATCGCACGCCGTAACGCGAATACAGCCATACGCGCACCGAATCGCGGAACACGAAGAAAAGCACCATGATCAGCAACAGCAGGAGGATGATGCAAAGCGTGATCACCGCCGTGGGGAGATAATGCAGTTGAAACACACTGTCAAGCACACTGCTGCCGGCGTAATAGTCACTGCACGCGGTGCTGTTCAAGTCTAACTCGCGACGCTGGGGCGGTTTTGAGTCCGTATTGTAGCACATAATGTCCACACTATCGATCACTATCGCGGCGTTGTCGGCAATCCAGGAAGTAAGCTCCTGGAGAAATTTGCAGCGGCAAGACCATTGGTTGTTGGCGAGGGTGAGCTCAGTGAGGCGTGTGTTCATCGACAGCTGCCAAACGGAAAAGACAATCAACTTGTTTCCGTCCAGACGAAGTATCTCCAATGACTTGAGCGGAGTTAAAGTTATGTTTCCGATGTAGGCGATGAGATTGTTCTGCAGATAGAGCTCCTTCAGGTGTGCCAAATGTTCAAATTCGTACCCTTTCAGCTCAAAAATGCGGTTGTCTTCCAGATGCAACGTCTCGAGTGCATTCAGACCGTTGAAAGTGCGATTCTGAATTGTTTCGACCCCACTGTTGTTGACGTACAGCACGCGCATGTTCTTCCGGCCAATGAAAAGATGGTTTTGCAGCTCTTTGAATTCGTTTCCATCAACATAGACCTCAGTGGCGTCCATTGGAATGCGATGAGGGATCTCGGTGGCGTTCTGGCCGGAACAGTCAACGACGTTGGTGTTCCAGGTCTGATCGTGGTAGCAGGAGCAGTTGTTAGGACAAGTCATTTCGCAGTCACAAGCGTCAAAGTCACAGCAATGGCAGAGGGCAAAACAATGCGTTTCGTACTTGCACAGGAAATCACCGGGTTTGGCGCGAGACAGCGGCATGTGCGTCATGCCACGGGAATGCGTCATGCGGCACATCACGTTGTCCAGGTCCATCACTCGCGGATACTGTCGCGATTGGTTCATGTTGTTGATGAGCTGCAGCCACTCCATGGTGCAATCGCAATGGAATGGGTTGCCACCGATGTAGACTTCCGGAAGTGAGCGGTTCAACGGTACCGGAGGCAAGCGCAACGCGGACAGCTCCATGTTTACCAGATCGTTCGAATACATATCCACCCGCGTGAGACTAGTTTTGTCTAGGAACGTATTTGGGTGCACTTTCTTAATAAAGTTGTTATTGATAAACAAGAGTTCAATACTGTTCGGTATGCTCATTGGCGAGATTTCACTAATTCTATTATGACTAGCATCCAGCGTCTTGACGCGAATTATGTCCTGCATCTTGTAGTAGTTGTTGAGGTGCTCGATGAAATTGCCGTGGATATCCAGCCACTTGAGATTGCTCGGTATGAACGCGTAGTCAAACCATACGAGATGATTGCCGGATAGATTCAGCCAGAGTAGGCTGGCAAGCGTCGCGAAAATGCCGTTAATGTCCGTCAGGTAATTTTCATCCAAGCGGATCGCCTCGATTTGCATATTGCGCTCGAACGTACCCAGTTCGATGTTGTGCACCCTGTTCTTGGCTAGATTCAACACTTGCAGACTGGGCAGGTCCCAGAACATGCCGCGCGTGAGATTGCCGATTTGGTTCTCAATGAGACGCAGGCCGGTGAGCTGATTTAAATTCTTGAACGTGCCGTTCTTGAAGCTACTGATCTGATTCTCGCCGAGATCAAGCGTCTTGAGAAAAGTGAGTTCTTGCACGGCTTCCGGAACTTCTTCCAACACGTTGGAGCTAAGATCGAGTTCCTTCAGCGCCGAGCAGTTGTGAAAGGCGCCGACATCAACGTTGACGATCAAATTGTTGTTGAGCGTTAATTTGCTCAGCACGAAGAGTCCATTGAAGAGCAAAGGGCCGATAGTATTGAGGCGATTTTCGGCCAGATTCAATGTATGTAGATTGTACAGGGGCAAGAAAGCGTTATCTTCGACAAACCCAATGGAATTGTTACGAAGATCCAAGATTTGCAAGAAGAATAAATCTTTGAATGTGCGTCCATCAATGCGAGTGAGAGCATTGTGCGACAAATTCAGTACAATCAAACGGATTAATCCAGTAAAGGTACCCGCATCAATATGGCTGCTTGTCAACTGATTACCGGAGAGATCCAACACCAAAAGTTGCTCAAGACGGTGAAATAAACCCTTTGCAAGCGCAAACAGTGAGTTGTTTTGTAAATGCACTTCTCGCAGCTCGCGCAAGTTGGTAAACAAACCCTGGGGCAATTCACTGATCATATTGTTGGCAAGGTTAAGAATTCGTAGCGAGACCAGCCCGGTAAGAGCATCGGCGGAAAGGTCACTAACGTTGTTGAATTGCAAATTCAATTGCTGCAGACGACGTAGTCGCGAAAAGCCGGAGGTGTCGCTGAGCGAACGAATTTCGTTGAAAGACAAGTCCAATGCTTGGAGGTCCATACTGTTGCACATCGCGACCCTATCGTGCCCATCGCCAAATCCGAGACGGTCTGCGTTTTTAATTCGGTTGCGAGTGAGATTGAGCGTTTGCAAATTAATCAAGGGACAGAAGACACCCTCAGGCAGAGCGCGGATATTGTTATCACCCAAGTGCAAAATCTGCAGTTCCTTCAATCCAGCTAGACTGCCCGTGGTCAATTGGAGTGACTTCCCAGTTGACCATTCTGAATTACGTGTGTTGATAGTAATCTTTCTTAGAGACTTCATGCCAAAGAAAGAGTTAATGTCGATATTTGTTAGTTTGCAGCTCTCAATCTGCAATTCTTGCAGATCCTCGAGTCTTCTAATGGCAGCTGAGGGCAGTGTGCTTTCAAAGTGCACATCATCGTTGCAGAACAACCGTAGACGAGTCGTGCCATCTGGTAGAGTACTCAAATTCGCAACGGATTCATCCAGGGTCTTCAACCTGCATGTGACTGCAAGTCGGGTCGCAGAGGTGCCATTGGAGTCTAGCCTGTTGTTGCACTGTTGGGGACCGTCGAATCTGGCGCCCAACACCACGGTTATCAGAGCCACACATGCCAAGATACGCGAAGAACACATCGTCACGAATGGAACTTAGAAAAAACGAAAAAGTTTTTAAGTCGCGAACGTACAGTTCGTAACCATGTCCCAACGAATTGCACCAACTTTATAACTACAACACTCTACACATGGTCGATTGTAATCCACAACTATGAAAGTCCACGTAAACGCGCGCTCGTTGGTTACGGTCGCCAAAGAGTGGTTCGGGTGTTGCAACACGGTAAACTTCGCGTTGCTCGGGAAACTAGTTTCCACAAGCTCGTACCGGCCAAGACAACAGTCGACGCAAGACTAAGCTCTGATGCGTACCGCCGCTCGTATAAAACTTGGAGTGGAGGGACCTGAGCTGCGCGAGCGCTTTGGCCTCGAGCTTTCGCATGTAACCGCTGTGGAAGGCGCCACCGTACAGAGTCCCTTCGAGTTCTTCGAAGAGGTGCCCTTCTACCTGGCCATGCCCTAACCGCCGGCCTAAAAAATAATCCTCGCCAAACACGCACGCAAACCGATTAGATTTTACTTTGGCTTAGAAAGATAAGAAGTTACTTTTTCGACGCTCGGCGAATAAACTACCTGCCGGATTAAAAACGCACAACAAAGCAATTCCGCGACGAGCAAGCACAGGCAGCGACAGTAATGTGCAGAGATGCGCACAATCTCAAACATAAATATATTTTGTTATGACGTTGAGTCTTAAAAGGTTGGACCATCTTCAGCGAAAGATCTCAGCGCAACGCTGAGATTAAATTAAGAAATACTTTTGATTAAAGTCGTAAAGGTTCGCACGAGCTGAGTGAAGACCCAAGAACCACCCAAGAGAACTTGAAATCACGCTTAATAAAAACCCAACATTATTCAAACCCACGTCACTCATCAAGGATATGGGAATTTGCTTCACCAATAGAAACCCACACCGTACACGCTGTAGATTGATATATTTTATGCGTTTTGCCAAGGGAAATAATAAAATTAGCAGCTATATGTGATAAAATATATCACTAACTTCTCATTTTTACAGCCAAGGAAACTTTCTTCGCACTTCTGGCATTTCTGCCATATTTGATGTAAATTTATTGCAACCACATGCAAACTGTTTGACTTTGTGTATTGCCTCCAATAAAAATTTATTGCGCTGCTACTTCGGGTGGAGATCAGAGGCGCGCTGTTAGATGCGATTGCTGCAATTTGACTGTCGGTCATTTCTTGTGTGACATTGTGTTTCGTGCTGCTTTTGCGGTGCCGCGAAAATTGCAGTAAAGTTAACTATGGCGCGCTGTAAAAATTAATATAGAAAAAGGTCGTAAATGTGGGCCCTATTCAAACCGCATCAACAATACACCCACTAACATAAACTAGCATCGGTGGCATAAAACTGGATGTGTAGAGGAAGCAAAGATGTTAGAACCTTAATAGAAAATGAGATTGAGAGCACGTTTTCGAATTGGAATACATGTGCGGTACATTTTTAGGGTATCTTTGTGGGAATAAGTCAATAAACCAAACTAGAACAGGTAGTCAATGTTGAGGTACATCTGAGAGTAATTTACAGACACATTTCTTTATTCGTGATTTTGTTAATTAAAAGTTAAATAATGATGGAACTAAAATGTTTCAGATGGAGATACATTCAATTATGTTTAACATCCAGTTGTTTAATAATTCTTGACTCTTTCTTTTAGTCAGGTTTTAATCGAGCGAAGCGAAAACACGTTTTCGAATTGAGCATGCTCCAATTACTCCGTGAATGGTGCTTAGTGTGGCATCTACTATCTGCCTCTATAAGCACATACTCAATTCAAGCAAACTTTATACTTACAGCGACATCTATAGCTTTTTGTTCAAACTTTAAAAAAGCTCAGTCATCTACGCATACTCAATCTCAACTCAAAGCTCAACTTAAGTCTAAACTCTAGTAGAACAAGCATCACACGGTACTAAAAATATAGAATTCTACAATATTTATTATCTACCTACTCAAATAAACATTTCCTTCTTTTTTGGTATAAGAGTAAACCCCTTGAGGTATTTGTGATAGTTTTACCTTCTTGGCAACTTGGTAGCTTTGTGCACATGAGCCTGTTACCATTCCGTGCAGCAAGCTTCCAATGACTTTTCTGACTTGATTAACCCATCAACAATTCATGATATTTGTCGGCTGTGTTTGCGCATGCTGGAGTTGCATTGCGGAGCCATCCCCTATCCGCCACCGCTTTTACTCATTCATGATACCCTTCGCCATCCACCGCCCAAGCAGGCAATGTTGCATTTTCTAAACTGTATAAAAACGTCATTATTCCATGGATTTAGGCAACACAAAGTATATAAGATAACACGGAGAGGAATGATACATTTGTAAGATCCTATCGTTTGATGTAAGAATATAAACAGTTTCAAATGAAATAGATAGAAAGAAGAAAATTCAAGAATTAATTTTTATTTATGAACACAAACCAAATATTATTTTATACTTTAATAAATAACTTGTTGTAATCCCATCAGATTTTCAAACTAAACAGAAATGTTAGACTACAAGAAATAAGAAAAATTCATATACATGACAATATCTCACATAAACATTTTTCTCCCTTCTTTTTCTTCTGATAAGAACCCCAGTTTTGGATTTCTCCTTCAACTTGATGCAGGAATGCGTGAGTGTATTTTGATTTATCGATTCCCTTATCGCCTGTTATTATGTAGTCTCCGCGTCGTCTTATCATCATATAGATTGTTTTCTCTTCCTGGTTGTCTTGCAGCAATATCGGAATGATAATGATTTTTATCGATTGCCTCGTTCTAGCAGTCACACTCTGAATATGTTAAGAAGCTTCACGCCTGTCACATTGTGTGAATGCGTTTGGGGGTAAAATTAAACGTTCCTTGGAGAAATTTTATTTTCTTCAAGCAGATCTGGAACAGGCGTGCACCTAATTTAAATTTACACGTAACTTTAAGGTATTTAGCAAATGAATTCAGCAGTAGATAAATCACCTTTGTACGGTCTTTCCAGACGCAACTTGGGTATCTTAAACAACCACTGCAATTTTATTACTTTTAGTTTAGTATTCAATTCAAGAGTGTAACTTATTCAATATTATTTAAAAGGCAATTGCAGTAGTTGTTAGCTTTAAAGTAATCACAATTGTACTCTGAAGAGTAATTATAAAATCGATGCAGGATTGATCTTTGTACATGCCGAGTGCTCGCAATGCATGCGTGAGCATTTTGCTCCTCGTAGCAGAGCTTCCTACTTTACACTAGAGTGGTATTCATATAATGCCTGCACGGTAATTTCCTCCATGTACGCGAGGGTAAAATGTTGGCAAGACCATTGTAAATCCCACATGATTCTTTTTGATTTCCACCGGATCGAGGCTATTTAAAGTGATTGCATGCGAATTGCAATGGCAAGCTCTACTTCACATCAATAATGTATGGATATTGCGAGTGAAACTTGATTGTTTATTTTTTTACAAATAAAGAGGTATACAAATGGATTGTAAAATAGATTATTTCAAAATTAAAAAAAAAATTAATTAGAAAAGCTTTAGAAAATTGTTACAACAAAGAGATCAAATGTGAAAATTACGGAAAGTTATAGTTAAAAGGTTGATACAGCTTGAATGAGATAAAAGTAATAATAAAATAGTTATAGGTATGTGGTTTTTAGTAATCGATTTGAGAAAGCACGGTTTGTGAATACAATGACTCAGCTGAAACTCCGGACGTTCAGAAATGTTCATTCTTCCGTCGGCATGTTTTACGATTAAACTTTGCGCCTGGAAAATGCCATCTTAAATGTTAACGATAGCGATTTCAAAATGGCAAACGGAAATTTACGTAAGCTCTCTATCATACTTCTTAAAACTGATAAAATATTCCACAACACCAAGATTTCCATTTAAATATCTTCCAACAGAATTGCAAAGGTTTTAACCATTCTCTATGCAAATTGTTATTCGTATTTTATAATTAAACATGTTCTACTAAAACATTCAAGATATCTAAAGCAATATAATTGATAAAACTTTAGTGTGTACACCGTCAAAAAGTCATTTCTATAAAAGCTAAAACGATAACTGCACTACTTCTATAACTACAACCATAAACGATATCATAAAATGTATGGAAGTTTCAGCAAGGTGTAGTAAATATCATGATAGTAGAATGATAGTACTATCATCAACTTTCATGGTGAAGCACAATAATTGTTTTTCAATTTACATAAATTTTAATGGATTTCTAAAGTGTATTTATAAATTCAAGCTTTAAGTTGAGAAATTCCTGTACTGAAGAAATGCCAGCAGGAACTTATTTACAGAGTGGCAACGACCGCAGTGAAACTGCACATTCTTCCAAGTGAACGTGTTGCAAAAAATGCACGAATACTTCTTAATATTAAGAGTTCTCGACAAAGCTTCGTTCCCATGTAAAGTGAATGTGGCTGACTGAAATATTTAAAGGGCTTCTTTATTCTAACAACTGCCGTCTTTATTGTTGTTTAAAACATTCTATTTTTATCCAAGTTGCTGACAATCCTACAAATTGCTGCAATCTAAAAGTACTTTCAAAAAGAGCTGTGCAAAACGGAATTGTGCTGTAAATTATATTCAAAATTGAAATATTGAGAAGCGTAAATCACGCAGTAAATATAGATAATTGTAGTAGCTTAAATCTGAATCTACAATTTTGTATTTATTCGAGTTAACCAAACATGAAGCACTTGAAAAGAGGGCTGCAAATAGAAGCACAATAAAGTTTTGAGCTGAAAATTGTTGAATTATAATAGAGTGCTTAAAAACAAGGACGATAACAATTGGTGGGGAATCTATTAGCGTGCATTTAATATCCAGATCACGTAGTTGCGCCGTCACGTTAGCGACGCTATCGTGGCTCGCACAGGGAGCGGCAAAAAAGCCAAACGCATTAGATTAGCCGACGCGCGCAAAAACGTCCGACAGGAAATGTAATTTTGTTCGTCTAACTGCGCGCTGTTCGTACATGTTACACGATTCCGTCTTTTCTTGCGTCTTGGCACGAGCCGTCACAGACGTCCTGAGAGCTTCTTCTACCATCGCCGCCCGCCATCACTAGACGGACGACATTCGCACAAGTTGCTGAGACATTTCGCGAATGACGTTACGCACCATTCATCCGGCGAGCAAAAAGTTAAATCCTTTTAATGTTCGGAATCTTTTGTCCTCTCCTTCTAAACCGGCAATCGTTTAATCGAATTAAACGACGAGTCTTTTCCGTTGTTCAATTCGAGCGAACACGACGTCGGATAGAATAAAGGGATGTGCGCACCGCAGCCGCCCCCTCATTGTGGTTTTATTTGACTATGTAATACTACATTTTACACGTTGCTTAATCGCATTTGCTACGTTTCAATTCAATTCAATTTGTGCCGCAAGTGAGGAAATCTGAAAATTCAAGATTCTATACGTGGCGCGAATAAGAAATGCGATATTGTCATGTTGATCATTTGTTTCTGATCTGTCTGTTTTGCCATGTTAAAGATTATTTATTGCAACACGTCCACATCCGCATTATCTACCAGCCAAGCACATCGCATGCCTGAAGTAGCTCAAGACTCTCTCGTCATCAATTCGGTGTCGAGTAGAACATCCGATTATGCGTTCTCAAACTTTGACACGGATTTGCATTGAGGTGAATGAAGAATATTTTGTGTTTGTCATATTACATGCCTATGTTTTCTAGATGCCAAAAACCGATTCAAAATAAATATGCATGCAAAAGTAGTAAATTTATAACTGCGTATTGATAATGGTCAAAATATTCCAGTTTCATTGATTGTTGAGTTTGATGAATTTATTGTATACAGTATTTCTTTATCTTGTGAAACTTTGTTTGAAAAAATTTCAAAAAAAAGACCCTTTATTTGTCTTTCACAATGATCCAAAGTATAAAGAAAAACTATTCTTGACGTCATGGATGAAGGAATGAAGAAATCTGGAAAACGAGTGAAACTGACCGGGCGGCATCGATTTGTCCTTTAGGGACAAAAACGGGAACTGATTGATAAGCTCAAAAACCAAGGGTCAGCCTCTGATAAATTGATCTTTCAGAAAAGATATTTTCTCTGTAGGTAGGCGAACGCAGGCATCGCATAATTTGGAATAGTAATGAAAAATTCAGAAAAGAACAAAATAAATTGTTTCGAAATTTGTATTATTTATTAATGATATTAAACATTCTGTTATTTGCAATGTATTGGATTTGCTGTCTTTAATTTTTAATACTTTAAAATGACACAATAGTAGTAATACAACCTAACTAGTATCATTCAGTATTAAATATTAAACTGTTTTGATAAATACGATTAGGTTTATTTAAAATAATCTGTTTTATACTATTTATAAAAGTTAATCAAATTTGATAATTATTAACATTATGACATTTTCATCTTTATTATTGATCTGAATTGAAGCATGTGTTCATTGTACTTATGTAATGAACTCACTTATACACTCGTGGTAAGTACGCAAACTGCATACTTATTCACAGAGTGCCAGCATGCACCTGAGTACCAAGTTTGGTCCTGAAACTACAAATCCATTCCGTAACTCAAACTGAAGCTTCATTAAGCCACCTATTAATTACGACCGACACACGTGCGCTAATTTCCCATCGACTTATCTATGCGTTGTTATTTTCCAATAAAGAGAGTCACAGACATTTGCATTTGTAATTCCTGCCTGATGTCGAATTCGATTCCTGGTTGGCAATGCGAGGAAGAGTGGATGGGTTGGTAGAGTATTTGTTGCAGAAGTAATTGTACTATGCGCGCATAGGGACGAGCGAAAATAGAATGAATCAAGCGTCGCGATGCCATTAATAAAGTCGTACGTGTTGCGCAATTAACGACTTTCATGGGGCGGAAGGGTTTATTTGGGCGAAAAAGCAGCGCTACGTAAATCGCTATCGTGCGTCGATTGATCACAGTGGGGCGCGGATAATATACGAGATTAACGAGTTTCATCTGCGCACATCAATGATTTGACAATATTTATAGAGTTCTATTGAAAAAAGGGTTTCAATTAAACTCTTTCCAAATACAAAAAATATTGTAGTACTTAAACTAAATAAGCGGTATAAAATCAGAATAACAAACTTGATTATGCATTTTTTTATTCATTAGATTGTTGTTTGGGATTAGAAAGGTTGCAATTCTGGAAACATATGCCAGTTGAATTCTGAATCTACCCGGTGCAAATGTGCTTGTCCAGTGACATTTCCAAAACCGCCAATAGCAATTTAACTCCGCCAACTAATTTAGACAAAGCCCCTAAACCTATTATGCGCACCATCATTCTGATTAAAAAAGAAAGCAATGCAGCAAATGCTCCAAACTATTTCAGGTCAGAAACCAGTTCACTATGCTGCTTTTGCTGACCATTCTAGTACTAAGCAATCGTACCGTCAACTACATCTGAAGGATCTAGTTGAGATTAAACAACAAATCTAGTTGGAATCCTGAAGAGGATATTTTTTTGGTAATTTAATAAGTATGTAAAAAAAGATGGAAAGTGTGAATTCAACAAATTTTAGAATAAATTGAAAGTCAAATTTTAATAAATACCTGCAGTAAGCAAATTAATAATTTAATTTAACTACATTCTTTCTCATTTTCTTAGTACCTGCAACTTATAAATTGAGTTATTATTGTGAATTACCAAGTTCACCCAGCAATATCCATTAAAGATGTTTAATATTTCACGACCGCTGTAATGTCACCCTTCATATCCTCGTTGCCAGGTTGTTATCAAAACATTGTTGTTTGATTCAACACAAATTGCTTGCGTAAACTGTGCACTTTCCTTCTTAGCATTTCTACCAACGAGAAATTGCAATCTAATGGCAACCCGCTGCACGCTTTCAACGGGAAACGATTGCAATACACGAATCCTCGTCAACAAAACGCCCAACCTTGTAACTCAATCTTGGCACTAATTTTGTGTTTATTTCCTAGTTATTTTCTATTTAGCAGCCCTGTTTACACTGCATGTACTCAGTAATTTGATACAGCTTATCGAAGTAATATGCCTCTTAATAACTTGATATTATACTCGCAAAGTGCAGGCAACAGCAGAAAATTACTTCACTAGAACTCTAATTACACGATAATAATTTATTGTTATTGAAGTTGTACAAAGATGTTATCATTTATCATGAGGCAACACCGAGAAAAGTTTGATGCAAGTTTTTTTGTCGTGTTCTGGTTTCTCAGATGAAGTCGGTGTGAATTTTCTTGAGTAGTTGAAAGTACTCTGGATGATTTTTCCTATGGAGCCCAAGGGGGACAACTGCGGAACATACATTTGTTGGAAAATCGTCAACAAAACGACCTCACGCACTTTCTCTGTCCCCGTGAAAAATACTCCCGCATCAAATATTTTAGGGATCGTTTTATGCCAAGCTGGATGCTAACGATACAATGCTACAATAGATCTACAGAAAATGCAATATTCCTTCTTATGAAACATATGCTTAACATTAGGAAATTTCCATATTTATACTTTAGCTTAAACTTCCAACCTGATAAAGACCCCTCAGGCAATCTATATCTAGTTCATATCATATAATTTGATCTTAAACACATTTGCTATCAGTTTTAGCAATATCTCAATTTTAATCTCAATAGTTAACTCCATGAAAAACAGAAATTCTGTCAATTTATTACAAATTTTTAGAATTTTGTAACAATGTCAATCTAGTCCCTTAAAATGTTTGTTTAAGGTCAAATATTACCTAAGGCGATTTACCACAAATACTAGTTTTAATACACATTCCAACAACATTAAACATAAATTAATTTTATTAGACAGGTTGTCTAAAGGAGATAAAGTAAGGAAACCCTCTTTAGGACATCTTAATCCTTTAGGGACCAGTCATAACACATCCTGTTGGTTTCCACACGACTGCATTAGAATACTCTACCACAAAAACATATTTATTCTATGCGGAAACTTGATATCTTGATGAAATTTACTACTAAATTTACATTGCATTGCATATCATGCAACGGTTTCCAAATAGCCTCATTATTTAATTTAAATACTAGCCTGATTAATGGCACTGATCATCAATGCAGTAACATTTTATTCACCTGCTATTAGCCAGACTGCATATTCCCAACTCAGCAATAAAATTGTATATTTATGTGTATTTGCAGCTTTTGGTATAAAGAGTTTAAAAGCAAAGTCATAATAAAATGCAATGCTACGTTGTGGTGCGCTTTTTGACTGCCCGGCGCCTTCACATTACGCGTCTGGGTAATTATGCTTTGTGGTTAACATCTGTCTGCGCGCAGTCAAAGCTCCTTCTGTGTTTAATTGCGCTTTAAATTTGCCGCAAAAGAAGTACGCGTGTTTATTTTGCGAGAATATTTATGCGGGTTGGGATTAAGGATTTAGAGAAGAGTGGGTTTTATTCTGGCAGGAAAAGAGAGTGGCAGTGACCAACCACCATGAAATTGAGTAGAGCAAATAAAAAACAAGCGACATACATGCACAAAAATAAATAAATAATTTAGGTACATGAACAGAGAGAGTTTGGATAGATGAATATAATGAAAATCACAACAAACAAATTTAAAATTATTACAATTATTGTCATGTTTTAGAAACATACCTACTTTTTCCTTTTTTTGTTTTAAATTTGTACATTTAAACAATTTTCAACATAAATACGCACTGAAATTCACTAAACAAAACTTTTTAATAGAAGAAAACACTTTTTTTAATTTGTTTTCTTAATTTTCTTTCTGTTGTTAATTTCTAAGTTTACTTTTCTTGTGTACATTGTCCAACAATCCAAATACTCTCTCTTCTTATCTTCTTTAATATTAAATTGTTTCTATTGTTTGTTTTAATTGTTTTGTTCACTTGTGTCCCACCCGGAATTGTGAGTCGATTTCGTCCAAATTACATTTTCCACGTGGAAACTTTTCCCTTACTGCGCACGGTGCCATTTTCGTTTGCGAAACACATCGACCGACCGGATTTGTTTATTACACCTATTACACTCCGACAAGCGTTGCCGTTTTTGTAGCTATTCTCACAAACAGCCTTGCAGATGATATTAGCAGAGAATTTTATTCAGTTGCGTTTGTTTTTACGCTGTTTTTGTTTCTATTTCTCGCCAGTTCTCAAACGCTTAATGTAGTCATTTACGCAAATAAGTCTTCTTTTCTTAAACTGTGCTTAAACATAAAGATAAATATTTTTTGCGGCATTTTGAGAGTAGTTCAATTTATTTCAGGACTTTTGCTGCGGTTTCATTACATTTCGATGGCAGCTGCGACATGAAAAATAAAAAACTGGTCTTACCATTCAATTTCTCATAACTTGAAGAAATAATATTTTTACGCCTGAAAATAACTTAATGAAATTAATTTGATTCTTGTGAGAAAGCCAGACTGTGAGGGAAATTGGAGTAAATATTTTCACAGCTTTGGACGAGGCTGGCAGTCAAGGCGACGATTTCCATCGAGATTTGTCGCGTTGTGCAAATATTTTAAAATCATTTTGGTTTGCCGAATAACGACAACAATTTGTCTTTTTGTCGACTTTAATATGCTGGGAGTTTTGCGCTTGAAACGCGCACGAGATCAATAAAATCAACCCCCTTTTGTTCTCGATGTCTCAAAGCGAAGATTCTCTCGCCTTCCCGAAAGCATCGCTGCTATTTTATCGTCCAGACACATCGGTTTTATATTATTTCGCTCTATTCAACTTGGGGAAGTTAAAATACTTTACATACTAAGTCATAAAAACCGGAAACAAAGCTCTCAAACACAGAAATGCCGCAAGAAGTTAAAAAAATTACCCGTGGATTTAATTTCAATGTTTTTCTTTCTTGTATTATCTTTTGTATAATGTATAGATACCGCAACGTACTAATCTAAAACTCATCTGTTTGGCAACAAATTGCGAATTAATTAAAACACCAAGTGCTCACCTGGGAGTCGCTAGAGCTCGCCAGACGCACCAACCTAATTCAAGTCACTTAATTTGCGCCGCTAATGAGTTAAAAGAAGATTATTATTATTTATTCGTTGCGCGCTTCCGACAAACACCTAATTGTTATTTCTGGCCTGCGGTTCTCTCTAGCAGCGAGTGCAGATTGCCAAAGTGTGATACCGACTTAGAATTCGTATCCATGTTCGCACGAAAGTAGAACACTCATAGCTTTATGCGCGTTTTATGTAGATTTTTTTAATTAAAGGGGTTATAATTAGGCTATTAATAATTGCCGCAGTCTTTCTATTGCACCTTAAGATAAACCCTAGGTCTGATTAAAAAATCCAGCACCTCGATGAATGCAGCGAGTTTTTTACTTCTCTTTATCGGGCATTCACCACTGCAGGCTCAACTCCCAGCAGATTTTGTTTTTTAATACATAATATATTATCACAGCGTATAAAAATCTTGGCACCGTTTCGCACCGGAAAAGATGGCCAAGAAAATGCTCTTATTTTACGACTGTGTTTTTATTTATGATATTTACGCTATTGCAGTCTTATTGCCTGCTTTATCATGCAAAATTGCAGAAACACGCCCTGCTCATCTGTGCAAGTATTCCGGTGCAATGTAACTTATGACTAACAACTCAATTTTTTTAGATGTTGGAGAGAAAGAAAAGTGTCGACACATTGGAGACTTGGAAATTTGTAACGGTGTTAGTCGCTGAGGAAACGTCAATGAAATATTCTGTGAAAAATTGCTGGCTACTATTTGGATCATTGTCGATCCCTCACCAGTTTACTTGACAGCTGGAATAAAGCTAGAATTTGGAGATATTGTCACCATGGTTCTAATAAGAAAAGAAAAAGTGACGTGATTGATTTAGGGAGTGTTGGAAAACCATTTTGTAAAAAAGACATCTTTTTTTAATATTGCATCTTACAGTAGAGGTGACAAAGTAAAGCTCGTTAAGTTCCCAGAGTGTTTTTTACTCAAAAAATTTGAATTTGCAAGTTAAATAAATAGACTTTCTCTTAGAGAAGGTGGTAGATAATTTAAATTCGTCACGTGGTCTGGAAAATTTCGTGCGTCCCAAGTGGTAGCACGCATTATTACATCAGCGTCAGTTTTCTTTTATCTGCTCTACCCTTTTGCGTTCTGGTTTGCTTTCTATGTAACGATGCAGCACGACTTCTCGTAATATATGCATACAGGAAAAATAAAACAAACAGCATCAATTTCCACAAACAGCATGTTTCGATATCGCAGACATTTCCCAACAACTTGGTACTAACTTCTCGCGTATTCACTGAGTTGAGTGATAGATCGGCAGCGGAAAGTAACAAAAACATTGGAACGAGGCGGCTAGAAAATAAACGCAATAAACTGAAAAGTTAAAAGTTAGACGTGACATGTGAACAATCCGTGTAGCTGCGAGTTATTCGTAACTCGTTTCCGCTCGACATGTGATGATTTAGTATGAAAGTTTCGGCTTGCATTTTCGTGACATTGACCAAAAACCAGAGTGTTGAGGAGGGTTTTTTTAAGTGTTAAGTGTTGGAGATTATCCAGTATTGGTATGCCTCAACATGCGCTAACTACAATGGGTGCTGCGTGTTTGCGAACAGCTTAACGCCCGTGAGCTGCTATTCAGCAGGCGTAATGGATTTTGATTTCATACACAAAAGAGTGTGCTGCTCAGGGCAGGAGGGGTGAAAAGAATGCAGTATTTCTTTTATTGGAAATCCTACTGCAGAAAAGACCTTCTTCTCTTTGTACAGTGCAAAGAAAACACAAAGAATGTAGTTGCCGAAGGAAGAGAACAATGGACGTGTCATAACTTGGAAAATCCGTGCTGGGAAATTAAGTTGTATTTCTACTACTGGCTCAAGCTACTTTATTACATTCTGGTTGATTCTCGTTGCATCAATCAGATCAGTGAGATTGACTTTGAGGACTTTTGAGTAAGAAGTTGATGAAATGAAACCCAGGATATTTTTGCACGACTAATTCATAACATTGCCTCGCGGTAATAATATATTTACAGGCCTGGATGCACTCTAATTCTAAGGGCGAGGTCATAAATTACGCCTACAGCGCGTCCCTCTGAAATTGGCGAACCCCTCATTGCACACGCCTGCCACTCTCCACCAGCAGCAGAAGGATATAACGACGCATTCTTCAGTGCAGAAATGTCTTCATTGCAAACGCTACTGTTTACCAACTTTGATCAAGTCTGCTATAAATTCTCATATAATGTCGCCGCCTCTAAAATTTACATTTACACCAACAAACCAAAAAAAAAGAATGTTGAGAAAACTAATATGCTGTAGAAAACAACTGACTATCTTTGATTTGTCACTTATTGTTCTAGACTGTTGCACGCTACTAATGAAACTCAATTCATGGGCCGCTGCTTTAAAACATCAAAACGCATATTGAATTTGTTAGCCAGGAAATTGCAGACTATTGTCTCGCGCAAGTTTTCCAATTTATGCCATTGGTAAAGTTGGTTAACTATAACAATTCTCAGCATTTCCCACTGACGTGAAACCTTTGAATCAACGACTCATTGTTCTTGTGCGTCCAGCAAAAGCCCAAGAGACTCCTTTGTCGCTGCAAACTGTTCTTCCGTGGGACGTGCATATTGCTACATTTCCTCTACTAGCTTGCAGACTAACCCACCCTTTTTAGGTAGTAGTGTGGATCAAATACGACTGACTATCTACCAATAGAGTGAACATTGTACCCTCTAGTAAAAAAATGTTGCAAACAGTTTGACGAGCTATCTAAATATAAAGAGTGGCTAGTCTACAACTAATCCTCAAATTTTCCATATAAAAACCTCAATTTACGAATTTGTTAACCCTAAAATTAATAACATGCAATAATTTTAATCTATAATCTGTTTATAAAATCAATAGTTTAAAACACCGCCAGTCTATCACTTCTAGTTGCAGAGATAATAAGAGTGTAAACATAAACCATAAAGTCAAATGCAGAATTTTGGTATTCTAGTATCCATGAGCTACTGTAATTGTAGGGTAAGTTACTAATTTGGTCTCATGAGACGTCCTGGACGTGGGACGTGACTTATTACTAAAGAAAGTCTCTTCTCTTGTTAAATGTCGAGCAGAGTTGCATGATAATACTCTTGGAACATAACTTTCTACTAGACGGTGGTTTACCACTGGCGTATCTTAAAGAAATACGCTTTTAATTTTCACATTTTACTTTATATTCTATTCTGGGACTTAGAGCCCAGAGATGGAACTGGAGATAGTGAGTTATCAACGACAAAAAAACATCATTATCGCGTAACATTTGCTTGATTTAATTAAACGTCTACCTTGTGAAATTAAAAGTTTGGTTTAAGGGTGATTCTCTTGTGGGTTTAGGCATCACTAAGTTGGTAAGAAGAGAAAAGTGTGAAAAGAAAGAAATTAAAAATGCATTTCATTCAACTTTTTCAACGACTACATTCAGGACTAAGTTAACAAAGTTTACTGAACAGATCTTTGAATAGATCTAGTATTTATTTTATTCTTTATTTAATAAAAAAATGCGCAATTTTATTTAATTTTTTTTTATTTTCAACTTTGTTCTGTATGGAAATAAAGGGATCATAAAACAAGTTGCTACTGACGACGAGAGAGCTGTCTAAATGCCAAATGCATGCAGACACTAATGAAATTAGTACATGCGCTGCAAACAAACTGGAAAATTGAAAATTTTATAAACTTTCCTCTCCGCGTCGCGCGACACATTCACTTCAGTCTAGCTACAATTTTCAGGCGCTCGCTCACCACGTATATTAGGCATTCTTGGCACACATCCGGACACTATCGCAAATTTCTGCCCCCACCTTGCAGTTGCATGTAGCTCGCATATCCGCCTAAAGCCACCCCTAATACATATTCACACTCAGACGAATCTTTATGCACCTGTTCCGCGCGCGACATAAAAAAGTGCATTCAGAGAGACATATGGAAGTCTCGCTTACATGAATATATTTGGGCAGCGGCTTTTCTTTCATATTTCGAAAAGAAAGGAGCTAAAGATACAGAGTACATATTTTATAAAGGTTCTAAAAATACAATCTTATTTAGCATATTTCAAACGATTCTATAATTAATAATTTAAATTGTCGCATCTTTAAAAATTATTTTTTTGTTACTGTTTTCCAATAATTTTTAACCTAGAAGTAAAAAATCTTGTCAAAAGCCCAACAAAACAAATGTCTCTTCAATCTCGTAGTTGCAAGCTATAAATATATATATACAAAAAAATTTGTTTTTTTCTCTGTAGACAAATGGATTCATACAAACACCCTACTCAATTCCAGTTGCATTCCGGTACATCAGGAATGTTTCACTTTGAAATGCACTCTTTGAAGCGTGGAAATGCTCAAAACTGAAAATGTAGATACCCTCTATTTACCATCCTGCTGGCATTCTCTGCGTTGCTAATAAATTACTCGAAACCTGTGTAATGACATCAGAGAGACAAGAAACATGCATATTAATGTTTGAGGTGTGTATCAAAAATGTAAAGCTATTTGTGTAATACACATTTACCTACACTCAACAAGAAATGAAAAAAAATAAGAACAAAACAAATAAGCGGAGGTAAATCAAGGAAATTAATGTACTAGACTTGTGTCTCTCAAACAATCTTAGCTTGAATTCGGTAATCTTTAATGCTCGGGAGGATAATGCGCGATAGTTTGGCGTCGGATTTGTGACTGATCTCGTCTGGTGGAAAGTTTTCAGATTACACAAATGCGCTTTATTCGCAATCGCAGCTGCAGAAAGCGGGATAAGGAAATAAGATCTTGACTTGATGTTCCAAGGAAGTAAGCCCATCTTGACGTTGGATTCCAACATTGATTGGGATTGTATGTAGACCATCACATCTTGTAGTGGTATCTTTAAGCTGCCGCATAATTACCCTAGTTGCGTGTGAGTTGCGTACCCGCCACAATTTTGTCTAATTGGCTAGACGAACCCATAATGTCATCAAACTTACGCCGACTACGATTAGCTTGGTAATGTGATTGCGGCTAATGCTGCCGCCCCTTAGGCACACCAACTATACACTGGGGAACGCGACATACAAATAGAGTTATTTTACGCCCTGTAATTTATTATTTTTTAGTGAAGCTATAGAAAATTAAGCGTATTCTCTGACCTAAAATGAATTGTATACTCCTCTTAATTAAAACGCTTGTCTAATGTTCTAATTTTCCTCTCTTGTTTTATTCTTGATTATTCCGTACTTTAAATCCATGTCCATGCCAATATCCATAGTGTTGATAATGTCGAGCATAAACAGGAAACTATTTTGATTACAACGCTGCAAGCAGATCATCTCCAGCTTGTTGGTTGAACGCATGCAAATATGATGTTGCTGCTGGACAGTTGTATTTGCATTACTAGTTGCTGATAATATTTGCTGAACCATAACAAGACGATGTGTTACAGCATGTACGCCATCATGCGCATAAACTGAAGGTAAATAACGCACTCGGAGCTAATTACGTTAATTTGCGCATACAGAGGAGATAAAGTTGCAAATAGAGTTTAAGCTTTGACTTTGATTTGGACATCAAACACGTTTAGTTACCTGGAGCTATCTAATAAAATTTAGATGGTATAATTCAAAGTGATTTATGTTTTACATTTACACTGTCTTTGTTGACATTGCATTAATTTTAAGACCGAACTTTATGTTTCTTGCTTTTTAATTTTGATGATTGACACAGAAAATAGATAGCTAATTTAACATTGGTGCAACTTTTTGCGTAGAATGATATAATAATTTAATCAGAAATTTTCTATAGTTTGAATCAATAATGGCAAAAATTTTAATAGAAATAATTTTTTTATTTAAAACAAAAAATGCCCCATTTTGTACAGTCGGTAAGCCGTCTGACTGCAGCAGTGACAGCGAGGTGCATATTTTGGGAACACGAGTTCAAATCCTGCTGGAGGTGCATCCAATATAATATATACTCTCACAGAATTCAGTCCCAATAACTGCTAATCACCCTGCTAGTTGATGCAGTCAAGTGCGGTGTGGGTATCCAGCATGGTTGCAGTAAGCTTTAAAATTAACAAAACAAAATCTAAACACTTTAACACAAGCATCAACAGCATCTTTAAGTATATAATTTAATTTCTTTTTATATTTATTTCTTAGTGAAAAACTAAAAGATGTGGTTTATTCGAATGGAATTAAGCACAAAATATAAAATTGAGTATCTTGAAAACTTGCTTTGTACTGAAGTGTAAATGGATGTGCAAAATAATAAATTTATTTCTACAACATTCTTCACTTTTGCCAAAGCCATTTTGAATATATAAAAACTTTGTACTTCTGAATGTTTCATGTGATATAAGCATCTAAATTCTCATAATTTTTTCCTTATAGTTTGAGTGTTTATCTAGTTGCTAAAAATACTTTTGTTTTTCAAGTCTGAAAATTAAATAATGCCCGTTGGGAGATGATTAATAATTATCCAGTGTGTGCCACAAAGTTGGTGCATAAAAAAGACGCTCGTAAACCAACTGTCGATCGAATTGGTGCGCACGATAATAAATTCCCGACCATAAATCCGATTATTGTTGGCGGCGCGCTGCAAAAAGGAGGCAGCCCGGAAAAATGCGCAGCGTTACAGCACTATTATATTTGTGACGAGAAGATGCGCTCGTATAATGCGAACATTTGTTTTCTTGCTTATAGACAGGCAATGATCATAAAATTTAATTTGTGTAATGGAATATGTTGCATTACAACTAAATCTTTATTATCTATTACCAGTTCTTACGACAATACTTAGTTAATTACTTATTTGCAAACAAAACCTAAAGACGTTTTTATTTTTTAATCAGTATTTAATTAAGCACAATAAAAAGTAGTGAATTAACTTTGATTAGTTTTTCGAAAACTGAGTTACAAAGTATTGAGATTCTAATTTGATGCTGAAAAAAACCCAGAAAATAGCTACATCCCAAATAAAAGACTTTGATTCCTTTTGCTGGTTAAGAGAGAGAAGCAAAGTAGGTGATGTTGCTCATTTGATTGTTGCAGGAAAATTCTAATTACGCAAGCTCGGATTAGGGCGTAAAAGTTGGGAATGAGATGTCTTTCAGGGTGTAATCAGTGGGGTTGAAGCAAACTAATTGCCGGCCGAGACGGGATTTAATGTAGCAAACATCGGTTCCGACTTTTATTTTTCCTTGCGTTTAGTGGTACCGAGGTCATTACTGTCTAGCGAAGTAATGTCTAAATAAAATCTTGCATTTATAAACATTCAACCCTTAAACTATGTTGGTGTATATTTATAATCTTGTTGAAAAGCCTTAAAATATAAATACTTTAGAATATGCAGAATTTTCATCTTGTATGGATTATAAAAACACTCAACACTGAAGAAAGTGAAAGGCGATAACAATCAAATAGCAAATATACGCGAAGATTTGATCATTTCGAGCCATTTGTGCCAATGTAACCGTTTTACTGCATAGAAGAAGAACGACATCGTTGGAAAGCGTAAAATGTGTGTTTCACCCTAGAAAGAACCCCTAAAAGCGCGAAAACTCCACACACAATAGAAATAGGTTTCATACTTTATTTTAATATTCCTAGATTTTCAAAAAGAGTTTCAAAAACATACGATGTGCTATGGGGTAGTTTAAGATTGCAAATATAAAAAACAGTCTAAAACAATTAATAAAAAATTTAATAACAACGCATTTTAATTATTAACAAATAAAAAGCAATATAAATAAAAAGTTTTGTTCGTTTTAGTTCATTTTAAACAATTTTAGAACATGAGGGCAGCACCATGCAGACTCACTTCAAACTGAACGGATCTCAACACGTTGCATTGAAAACTAACACAAGTTAAAAATGTAAACAAACCAACGCGCAGCTAGTTGTTGTTTACTGTAGCTGCACGCCTATACCAACATATAGATACATGCATAATGTGTAATGCTGAATATAACGCATATTCTAGAATTGTTCTATCGATGAGTAAGTGAAATAGCCCAGCAAAGACATAGCAACGGTAAGTTTTATAAAAATTAAAAGTTATTTATCATAGTTGCAGTGTCAATAGTCAGCCAATAACAGAAAAATGGTAATTTGTATGTTAAACAATGCATACTCACGTAGGGCCATAGTTCTTGATTCATAACTAGAGAACCAAATGGCATATTTAAAACAAATTAATATCAGATTGAAGATAACAAACTGCGGTATTTTTTTCAAAATTTTTAAATATTACATATTTTAAATATCTGGTAAATTAGAAATTACGTTGAATTATACCGATTTAAATCTTAAATAAAACGTCAATTTTCCTCGTTCTTTTTTTTAAAATTTCCATTTCCTATTCCCAGTATCGGGCAGTACCGTCAGTAAGATTGTATCACAAGCATTCAGCCATAAGAAAAAGAAAACGCAAAAATGTTCGGAAAATCTGAGCGATTAATTAAAACGCGCCCGTTCCTCGTCTATTGAAGCATTATAATCGATTTTCCGCTTGGTTGAGCCCATTATTGGCCCTACTTTATGAATCATCTGACAGCTGGAACCAAAGAAAATTTCATATTATAACTGTTAGCTTCTTTCAAAGTTTCCAGAGTCGAACTTTCGTCTGTAAAAAGTTGCTACCAAATATAATAAAATCATGCAAAGGTAAATTTAATATAAATCGCATGTTTTTGTGTTTCTGCTCCGTTTAATTAACTTTAATTAAACTTAATCTACCCTTGTTTGTTTGACAGCCGCAATCAATTTATATCAATCTATTGGGGACTGTCCTGCCTAAAGCATTAGTAAGTAAACTGTTAGCTAATAGTAGCATCGGGAGGGGGGTGAACATGAGCTTCTTTTTGCGCATTTCGCTAGATTTACCCGGATGCATTCAGTAAATAATCACTTCATCTATCTATTACATTTATTGCAGTGGCTTTAATCAAACTAAAAGCATTTATTGCAACAAATAAAAAATCTTTAAATAAGTCGAGAAATTGAATATATCCGCAAACAATGTTGCTAAATAGCAAAAGATCAATTATTTGCACGTGTGTAAATTAAACTGGACCCAATTAGCTTAATTAAACTCAGCGACCATTTAATAAATTGTTGCTAATTAACAAACAATTTTAAATTTGTCGCCGGTATGAATATATGGAACGTGCGAATGCAAAATTATGCAATTTTCCGCACAACGTGATAATCGCACTGAACATTAACTCTTTCCGGTGATATTTGCTCGAAATCTGCGTGCGCGGGCTGGCATTTTAATCGAGTTCGCATTCGACCTATTTTGCATGCATCGGCAAACATTTACGCGAGCGGCCGTGATGTCGCATTGGGAAAAATTGAATTTTCGCCGTCGATGAAAACTACCACAATACGCCCAGAGGCAGGAAACGACCGCGATGCGCAGCGTCGACAGCGATGATAATATCTGTCGTTATCATATTTTCTCGTACACTGACTTCCGGGACACTGCTTCAGGCATCTCCGTCATCAAAATATCTACCCAAACACAGATCTCTTAAAAACCTAAAATTATCACCATTAAATAATATCAAGCCAATTCAATCATCAGAATGTACTGATTTTTATTTCAATTTATTCGTTGGTAGAGAAAACACAACTAACGCTAGTTTCTCATCTGTAGCTTCATTTTGTTTGCTGGTTTTTCATCGCTTTTTTACGCTCTTGCGCTACTTTATCGTACGTCAGTGTATATTGTGTCGCAATAAAATATAAAGAATCTCGCTGCTTTGACCAGCATTGGCAGCGTCTGGCTGCGCAGATAGGGGTGCATTTTTATGTGCGCCAGCGTATCTTGTAACTGAATAACTGGACAGACATAATAATTCTTTTCCGAGGCCAGACGACGTTTGAAGGCAACGCATGCCGCCGCTTCCGGAAAACACGCACACAGCGCGCGCTGCACATAAATTTTAATTTTTTCCCGTCGGGCGTGCTCTCAATATTTTATCAGCGTCGAATTTTCGATGACAAAATGGAAAAATGTGCTTTAAATTTACAACAATATTCACATCATCAGATACAGAATATTTTATTAGGAACCATTAAATATTAAATCTTCTGTAATGCAAATCTGAGACCTTACTTTGTGATTTTGGCTCGATATTTCTTTATTTACCCAAAAAGTATCAGTTTTTCACTATCTTGAAATATATTGTTTATATCACAATATAATTCTACCTCGGATATACTACATACTTTTGATTAAAACAAAAAATTTTGATCCAAAATCGCATAATTTTCAAGAGTATGAGTGATATTTGTATGCTAAGATCTGACAAAAAAGTATAATAGTGAAACGTAAAACGCTATTAATTAATATCAACATGTTTACGCAGTGTCTGCTTTAAGTTTAAAATTAGGGATATCTTCTCGTATTTTTTAAGTTTTTAGTTTAGGAAAATTTGTTTTGGTTGTTTTAAAATTGTCAAGTAAGCAAAGAATGTATTAAATAGGTTTTCAAACTGAATTTTCCATTTTCCAAGGCGTAAAACGGTGCCTGCTTCCTTTATTCTGCGCCACAGAGACTATTATCTAGTTGCGAGTCGCGACAACAGTAAAATAATTGCAATATCTAAGTGGAATATTTTATATAAGAAGGCATTAAGAGAAGATACGCAAAGTTTCACTATGCAGCTTGACCATTCTACTCTCAAACAGGAGCAAAATTGTATAGTTGGATGCAAATGGGACGGATTTCAGGGTCCGGTTCTATTAAAAAAGCGCTGTGCTGGACGAGTATTACTTTTGTTATCTAAACGTACTCCTTGCCAAGATTAAGCGTCAGTTTTCCAAACTGCTGGCTTGCTTTAGAAAGATTTCTTGCAATTGAAAATTCTCGGATAAGAGCAACCCAATCAGAATTTATATGTTTAACGTAAGATTTTTTTACTATGTGAAAAATGCATTTTATGAGACGTAATCGGTCATCGAATCTATTCAGCACTTTACAGGACAAACGCAAAGAGTGCGTAGATGCGGGTGTTTCCATGTGAACCAGGTTCTGGCCATTTATCACGCGTATTTCATTTTGTTCCACGTGTGCCTAATACGTTATCCTCGTGCGGGAAATTCTCGGCGGCGCACAATGCGGCGACATTCTCCCTCGAGGCTTTCACCCTCTCATCATCTAACAGGTTCTATTAAAATATGTACTGCAAGCATCACGCATCCTGCATACACATATTGCCACTTACATGAATACCTTTATCATGTTCTGCGGTGACTGTTCAAGAGTTTCATGCGAAATAATTTATGTACTCAATTTTAAATTTATTACCTACAAATATTTAGATAATTCCATAAATGTACTTTCTAATCTTGTACTTTTATTAACACAAAAATTATTTATACTTCAACACATGATGTCTTTTTTATATCAAATTATAGGTTCACATACGGTAGAAACCCCAATCTTCTGTAGGGTGCACAATGCGTTGGGATATTAAGTCAAAGACGGTTCGCCCGCGAGGCTTTTCAATTAAACTTTCTACTGCCTGAGGCGCCGGCACTTTTCCCAGCCTTCCTCTTTTATGTCTGCGCTCCGAGGCGTTTTGGGGTGCATCGGGTATATGTCCCTGTTTCCTGTTGCCTCTGTTTAGAAATAAGTCAAGTTTCATCTGGCAGCCTGCAGTGGAATTGTCAGAGATGTCAGAATACAAGCAACTTTGATCTTGGAGCTTTAAAGCTCTTCATGTCGAGTTGTGTTTAATTGATGATTCTTTCTCTATGATGGTATTTTGTTTATTTCTTTTTTTTTTAGAATAGTAAGAAGGAGCATGCCATGAAGAAGACATGCTACAAATTGGTAGCAACATTTTTGAATAATAGATATTGCTATAAGGTCGTTATTTGTTTCAATGTATACACGGTTGCGCATCAAGAAATTCAATTTACCCCCGAAGCATCCAGCAATTCTATATGAAACTTTGAATTGGCACTCGGGATGCGAAGAGTACGGCTCGCGCCTCAGATTGATACAAATCGTGTAATATTGCCATCGTAAAACTTTTCTCATTATTTTAAAAACTCTTATTGGTAAAACACATCGATATTTCAGCAATAAGAATATTTGAATTGCACTTAAAATTCTTGCTACTTTAAGTTTTTCTTTTTATTTATAATCCCAAGTCGGCCTGATAAATATCATCATTCACAAGAAGATCCAACAATGTCCCAAAACAAATCGGTTGTGAGTATGCGGGAAAGACCGTTGGTCAATGCACAACCACTTGGAAAATTACAAAAACCCAACGTGGATCCCTTGTGATTACGTTGGACAGCGCCATCAGTCAAAGACTTAGAGGTGTTTGGGTAGTTATTTACAGCCGAGATGTGAAAAACAACGCAGGACACGAGTGTACGCGCAAGATACTGAAATCACTGGCAAAATATTACCTCGTTATTTTTGAAATGTCTTACAAATACAAATGCGTAAAACAAAACACTGCCGAAAAGGAAGCAGGAAATAGAAGTAAGAAAGAATATGTGCACCACTTCCAGAAATGAGCATTTCGCATTATAAGCTAAGTGAAAATATTTATTATTTGCGACTTTTTTCAATGAAAGTAATTACTAGCTTTCTACAACATAATCCTGTAAAGAATCACCTCATTTTTTACTTACAATGCTTAGGTCTAATTGAAAAATAGCAACAGACAGTCTGAAGGAATAAAAAAATACTTGAAGACTTGTGTCTTCTTTCTCTGAGTCTGTCTGGCGCCTAGGGAGGAGAAGTAACACCCCCTGCTTGTCCGGAAGTCCGGTGGAAAACATCTCACTCCGCATCCTGTCTGCGGTGAACCGCACCACAGTGCTCAGTGCCAAAGTGTCCACGATGCACGAAGGGGGTGGGTGAGTTACCGCAGCCATGAATACGTTGTTTTCCCTATCGGCTGCCGGCGCCACCGCCGCCACACGCATTACGTTGCATCGTTTATTTGAATCGTTATTTCGCCCATCGACACCGCCACTCGACTGCTGCCAAAGTGCCAACACCCCCACGAAAGGCTATCAGATCTCTCGTGAGGAGTGAGAAATGTACCCACAGTTTTCCGGCGTGCCGAAGAGTGCTTCTAACTTTTGGGCTTTCCATTCGATCTATGAGTATGTATATCACATTGTTTTGTTTCTGGTGTGCAAGTTTGGGACAATGTCTAAATGTATGAGCAAATTTCTTGAAATAAACAAGTCAGAACAAGTTGAAACAGAAATAACAGATGCAGTGATTGTTCCTTAGAGACTGAAAATTTGAAAATCATCAGTGTAGTATACAATTTACAAGTCATTAAATCCTTTATTGTTCCTAGTTTCTTAGCAAATAATAAATGTGCAGTCTGCGTTCAGCTGATTTTTATGATTAATTTTTGAGCACAATTTATTTATTCTAATTAACTCTCACAAGAGATAGTCTTAAACTAGAGCTTTCAGTATTCAAGCATTTGTCTATTAATCATGTGCCCTAACAAGACTTTTGGAACATAAATTTCTATCTTCTAGCTTCATATTTTCCTAATGACAATGCAAAACAATTCAGGAATTTTTGATTTTAATCCGAGATGACTAAATTTTGATTTATTAGCAGCAAACTTAATGAATATAAATATGTTGTTTTTAGATCGGGAGTTATTTCAAGTAAACCTTATTTTGTTTTATCTTAATTGTATCAAAGATGAGTATCTGCACGTTTTATATTATTAGTACCTCTATGATATTTACGTTTGTTTTACTTTCCGTTCCGTACCTGCGTCCAAATAGCGCTATAACTTTTTAACAACCCACGTCATAAAAAAGCAATAAATAAAAATATGAACACATACATATAGTAGATAGCACTGGTACATAGACATGCTTTTTGCGATGCACTTGCGGTAATTGGTGTTCTTATTGCTGATCATCTACTCAACCCAGTAGGCCACCCGCTCAATGGAATCGACCTCTTGACGGCCAAATGTTGCTGATCTGACGGCTTTGCGGTCATCTCCCTAATTGCCCATTGCAATCTATCTGCGGTCGGCATCTGGACGTCCAATTGAATCGCCACGCCGTTGCGCACGCACTGCACAGCGTTGATCCTGATCGATGAGCAGGACAATCATCGGTGCAGCAGAATAAACCGACTCCCGCATGTTGCTCAGGGCTCTAATAAAAACTCGCAGATTGAGATGTTTAAGTACGGTTTTCTGTGACATTTGATTGTTTTTACGTTGCTCGGGCACATTGCTATCATATTTCCAGATAACCTTATTCGTCAAATTACATGGTACTTCCTGTACTTTTAAGTAGAAACCTCCGATTTATATTACATTTGGCAGGTAGGGTCGTACACCTTTGACGGCCATATGTGAATTGACAAATGTCACATTCACTCTGCGTTGCAATTCGGTCAAATGCGGCGCGTTTGGAAAATGCCTTTGCACCACGACGTTTGTGCAGCCACACGTGCTGAATGTATACCTCAAAGAACAAATTCATGATGGTGTTTAGTGTACGTAGCAGGAAACTCATGTCGATAGTATATGGCAGCAGGAAGTTCGGCACGTACGCGGCGAGTAAAGGATTCATGGTAAACGCGGCGTAAATCGAATGCATTCCTAACATATTGAATCTAATAGTGGACGCATTCACCGCGTGCCCGACGCCAAGCAGGGATTCTTTGCCGAGGACCAAATCGAATTGCTCGCCGGCGGCGAGGAACTCTTTAACGCTAGAAGAGGATAGAAAGGCGTCGTTCACGCAGCTGGCTCACCCAAGCGTGGCGGCGGCTTTCAGCAGCGGGAAGCTGGGTGCCCGTGCGATCGTTTCCTGATGTGCGGCGATTGCGGCGGTAGGATCGACGTAAATGTTCCGGTAGTTTTTCAGACCCTTGTTGGCAGGGAACAAACTTATCAAGGTTACTTGATGCCCACGCAAAGAAAGCTCCTTGAGCATGCCCGAGCATTGCATGACTTTTACAAGGAAATAGAACCTAACCTAAAATCTTTGCCCCTGTTCCATAATTAGAACCGATTGCAAATACAATCCAAATAAAATTTATGGCTACACTTGTACAAAATAAAATAAAGACCTTTTAACTAATAATATAGACATAAACATTTTTATTGTAGTTTTAATTTTTGATTCTTCTTTCCACTGATACATTTTCTTACAACCCAAGAAATAAGCCTACAATTAATCAATAAAACAAACTTTAGAATTCCTAAGCCAAGAAAAGTAACGACACATAAAAAGGCAATAACATCTAGCAAATAATATTGATACCAAGGAATGCTAGCTGCTGTGGACTTCAAATGTTTAGCACCTTTATGTCTAATCACATGTTCAATCCAGAAGATAGCCCTGTCCATTGGGTTAACCTCCTGATTTCTGTAAACATCAGACTTCAATGAGATCTTTTCCTTATACTTTGGGTTGCTTTCTAGTTCCTTAATACTTCTGGTTAGAGATTCCTCAGTTACATCTAACAACTTTAAAAGAATGGCATACCCATTTTGGACACTATCAGCACAATTTTTAGCTTGGTCCCCAAAAATTGGCATACAGATCATTGGGACTCCTCCATAGATGGCTTCAACAATACCACCTAAACCTCCATGGGTCATGAAAATCTTTACTCTGGGATGCATCAGAATAGAACGTTGTGGAACCCATCTTTCAGTGTAGACATTTTTTGGTTTATTTCGTAGATCACCTTCGTATTTCCAAAGAATATCATAGTCTAATTTATTGAAAGTCCCCAATATGGCTGTTTTAATATGGTCATCTAGGTCTGTACTCTTTGCATTAGTCCCTAAATTGAAATAAATCACACCATTCTTGGACTTATCTAAGAACTCCTTTATATCTTTGGGAATCTCATCCATTATTTGCAAGTGAAACCCACCAATTGGTATAATATTAGGTAATAGTGCCTTTGGAGTATCAGTGGCAATATGAGAATTCATCAAGTACAGATCAACGTTGTCCACCATCTCATCTAAACTTGGTGCATTGGGATAATACTTTTTCACCAACTTGGCTTGATATGGCATAATCACAAATTTCTTCAGTGCATCAAAAGTTGTCCATGTTATAGTATTCAATACTCTCTCCAAGAAACTCATCTTATCAGTTGAGCTTAAAACCGGATTCGGTACATATGAATAAGGGACCGGGTTATTCGTAGGATAAGACAAAAACGATGAAAGTCCCACCACACTGAAACCAATTGCAGGTGCTTGAACTGTATTACAAACAGCGTACATTGATTCCATCATCATATTGGATACAATACACAAATCATATTTCTCTCCCTTTGCAACAAAATTCCTCACGTTGGTATTTTCATGGATACGTTTGTGTAATATCGGGAACATCTCCACAACCATAAACAATCTCTCCCAAGGTTGAGTATTAGCATTCATGAATTTTGACCAGTACTTCTGCTTTATTTCACCCATGGTATCAATAGTTACATGATTATAATTTGAAATTGATTGTTCCAAGTTGTACGGACTCATCATGGTTACATGATGACCTTTGGAAACCAATCCACGAAGGAGGGCGTCTCCTAAAATATAGTGACTCTTGCATGGTGTTGGGAAGATAGCGAGAATTTTTGCACTGTCTGTGTTTTTATAAATTGTAACAAATAACAAAACACTTAGTAACTGCATGCTTTCTATGAGATTCTATCACTACTAGACGAGTATTGAAACTTATCTGAAGTGAGTTGTAATACGGGGCACTTATGTATATATATATATATATATATATATATATATATATATATATATATATATATTGATATTGTGCACGAGATAAGAACCAGTTAGATCAAGTTACAAGTGTTTACTAAAATGAAAACAGAGCTATACTGTGAATTAAAGCAATTAAATTGACTTCAAGTGATGACACTGAACCTATTTTTAGATACAGGCTTGCTATGCATTCAATTAAGCACAGTCATCATTAATGAGTTTATTATTACATCACATAATTTTGAACAATTATTGTTTCTTAACTTTTTTCTTCTCTGTTTTGTAACACCTTCCTGTGGCCTTCCTCATCATCCAACATAAGACCCTTAAATTCAATCGCCAAACATAATATAATCCAAGAATTACGACTAGAATTACAACAGCAAAGAATGCAATAACATCCAATAAATAATAATGATACCATCGAATACTAGATGCTTTTGATTTTAGGTGTTTAGCACCTTTATGTCTAATTACATGTTCAACCCAGAAAACAGCTTTCTCCATTGGATTCACCTCCTGATTTCTATAGATATCAGATTTTAAAGCAACTTTATTTTTATAGATTGGGTTGTCAGTTATTTCCTTAATGGCATTTGTTAGCTTCTCCTCATCAAGTTTATGTATATCCAAAACAATAGCATACCCGTTCTTTTCAATATCCGCACAATTTTTACTTTGATCTCCAAATATAGGCATACAAATCATTGGCACACCAGCAAAGATTGCTTCTGAAATACCACCAAGTCCACCATGGGTCAGAAAAGTCTTAATTTTAGGATGCATCAACGCAGGTCGTTGAGGTATCCATTGAGATATGTGAATATTCTTTGGTTTGTTAGGAAGCTCAACTTCATACTTCCAAAGAACATCATATTTTAACTTGGAGAAAGTTTTAAGTATAGCTTCTTGAATGTGTGGTTCAAGATCAGCACTTCTTGCATTACTCCCCAGAGTAAAATAGATGACACCATTTTTAGAATTATCCAAGAATTTCTGGATGTCTTCGGGAATTTCATCCATAATTTGCAGGTGAAATCCACCAATTGGAATCACATTTGGAAGTAATGGCTTTAGAGAATCAGTTGAATAATGAGAATTCATCAAGTACAGATCCACACCGTCCATCACCCTCTCCAAGGATGGACATTCAGGATAATACTGATCAATTAACTTCTGATGATATGGCATCATCACATAATGCAACAAACCTTCAAAGAATAGACTCACTACTGTATTCTGCGCTCTTTCCAAGAAGGTCATTTGATCAGTCAGACTGTTGAAGGGTGTCGGGACGTACGAATAAGGTACTGGGTTACCAGTATGATAACTTAGGAATGGGTTCATTCCAATGATATTGAACCCAATTGGGACTGCTTGAACTGCATTGCAAATTGCATACATTGATTCAGCCATTAGGAAGGAAACAATACATACGTCATATTTCTCTCTATTTTGAACAAACTTCCTCACATTGGAGGCATTATGAGTGGTATGGTAGAGTTCTGGTGCGAGCCACATTAAAACATTAAACTTCTCATATGTGGATACATTCAAACGTGTGAAGTAATGTCCAAAGTTCTCTTTTAATTCCATCACATTATTTATCACCACATCTCTGTAGTTCTTGATTGGTTTTTCTAATTTGAACGGACTGATCATGGTTGCGTGATGTCCCTTGGAAACCAGTCCACGAAGAAGAGCTTCTCCTAGAATATAGTGACTTTTGGAAACCGTCGGAAAAATACCCAAGATCTTAGCTCCATTTGAATTATTGGCATAAGCCAGCAAAACAACAAATACACACAACAGCTTCATCGTGATCACAAATAATTACTGTTACACTACACTACGGTTCGTTCTAATCAAGGCGAACGAAAACACATCAAATAGAAGTGGTCTAATCAAGTAATCATTAACTACTATCACCAACATGAAAATATTTCAAGGTTTGTTACTCTCAAGCCAGAAAGAGTGGTAGGAAGTTAATGCATTAAACAAATGTAATAGACGATATTAATAGAGAAGTGTCATGTTGATTGTCCTTGAATCAATATAGTAACGCTACGCAATATTTTATCAAATTGTGGTAAAAGCGAAGCAAATAATAAATGTCACACAAGCTTACTAACCGAATAACTATAATACTAATGAGTCAGTAAATCGACATAAAATATAAGCTAAGTTACTTATACTAACTGTACTTATAAGTATAGATATTAATAATGAAATTTAAATTGTCTTAAATCACTTATTTGACTTTTCAAGGAAAACAAGTATATTTATATGATTGTATTGACCTTGTTTGGCAAAAACAAACAATAATTACGCATGAATGCAATGCAACTATTTGAAAAAGTTTTAAGCATATTAAATTAATTTATTATTCATTTTATAACTTGGTGTCATTATTTACAATTATTGCTTCTTAACTTTTTTTATTACACTTTTTCTCTGCATTACAACTTTCTTCTGTTACCATCCGAACCTCGAATTCAACTTAACCGAATAATACAAAATTGCAATTAGCACAAAGATAGCACCAGTAAAAATCCTATCATATCTACTGAATAATAATAATACTATGAGACTTTGGCGGCTTGGCTCTTCATGGCACTTTAGTTTCTATGAACATGTTTAACCCAGAAAACAGCTTTTTCTATTAAATTTACCTCCCTTCATTCACTTGGTAGAAGGTTTTCGGCATGTTGCCTTCTTCAGTATAATACTGTTTGTGAAGACTGCGAAGGTGCGCGATAAGTCACGAGCTTCGCATCGCCAGCACCACAAAACACCGAGGTCTAATGGCTACGAATCCTGGAAATTTGAGCACAGTCGAGAATCCACCTCAGAGCAAGCAACATCTTTTCCAAGTTACTCTCCTCGGCAGAAGATCCACATGTTATCATATACCATTAGAGCCACTTATTCAATATATCATTTGGCCCAACAACATAACCTCCATAAGTAGCAATACAAATCAAAGCAGCACAACGAAATCATATAGCAGTAGAACCCCGGTTGAGCAAGCAACATCACATGTCCCATATAAACCAATGCAAATCAACTCCATATAGTAAATGCATTGTAAGCCAATACGTTACAAACCAAGGTCTAATGACTACGAATCCTGGAAATTTGAAGAAGGCTATAACAAATGACAAAAGTTAGTGTCATAATGAACTTTTATCAACATAATACATGCACTTAATCAACATATAATTGTACAGTATTTGCATCTCAAAAGTGTAATACGTGTAGGTCATTTGGGAGGAGTTCTCTTTTCCACAAGCCACAGATTTTTTATTTATTTTAAGACAAAATATTTATAAATTGAAAATTTATTCTGCATTTTCTCCCCAAAAAGTCATTCACGCACCGTGTTGACAATTTAAGGTACGAACGTAAGATGGTAGATGAAGGTAATTCATTGTATAACTTGTCATGTTGTTTATTTTAACAAGAAAAAACAACACAGTAAATGCTTTTGATTTATAAGAGAATCTCATTAATACCTATTGAGGTAGATAATTCTAGATTACAATATCATACTTGCCAGTTGATTTGATCATGTCTAATATCATTTATTCTTCAAGTAATACCACCGATATTCTAGCTTGATAGATATTCTGAATGTCAAAATTAAATTATTTTGGAATTATTACACTGGTACAAACTCCTTTGGGGAAGATCTTGGTATAGATTACTGCTAAGTCTGAAGAGTCCGTCATTTCGTAAACAGTTTAAGAACTATGACCACGTTGTAATAGGCGTTTGAACAAAAAATGGTCTAAATACAGAAGAAGGAGAAATATATGGAGTAGAATAGTGATATATGTAAACTAAATTGTAAAAAAAAGGAATGTTGGTAAAACCGTAGTATACACATTATATTTTTATACTTCATTCTATAAAATAAAAATTAACCAATGTGGAAATGTGTCAAGTTACACATTTTACATAAGATTGTTTCCTTTTTATATAAAATTGTTTCAAAGGCATAAAACAACCGAAAAACTCACAAATTCTTATGTTTCTTGAGCTGTCTAATAGATAGCACACTAACTAATTTGCAAACCAAAAAGTATAGACTTACAACAATAAGAAGTACAATAAGAACTGCTACAATAACAACATCCACCAAATAAATCTGATACCAACTTAATTCTAAAGTAGGCACCTTCAATATCTTAGAGCCTTTGTTTTTAATTGCATACTCAATCCAATAAACAGCTTTTTTCATAGGATCTACAACTTGATGCCTAAACATTTGTGACCTTCTATGCATATTTCTACGATACTTGGTATTATTCATAACTTCAGTTACTGCTTCCTCTAAATGTGAAATATTTTCCCGGTCAATTCTAACGCCAATTTCAGCTTGGACACAAAACTCCACATTTGTATACTGATCAAAAAAGAATGGTATTCCAACCACAGGCATTCCATAATAAATGGCTTCATTTATAGATCCTTTACCTCCATGAGTAATCAATAATTTCACATTGGGATGATCAAGAACTGCCCTCTGTGGTACCCAACTGACTATTTTGACATTTGCAGGAGTTTCAGGAAGATGAACATCGAATTTCCAAAGAATATTATATTGAGTTTGTCTGAAAAACTTGAGGATTCCATCAATTAGATGTTTCTCAATGTTTAGGCTGTTAAGATTTGATCCAAAACTAAAGTAGATTACTTCTTTAGAGTTGTCCAGATACAGTTGAATGTAATCAGGCAGGTCTTCATGTATATGATAGTAATACCCTCCTATATTTATCATGTTCTGAAATGTAGGTCTTAGAAAATCCACAGCTGGATGCGAATTCACCAACATTAAGTCTACATTATTTCGTAATTCTTTTAGACTTGGTGCGTTTGGAATATTATCTGTCAGGAGTCTTTGTTGCAGTGGTTCCAGAACATACCATAAATATAGCTTTCCACACAATTCAATCCAACAGTTCTTGAATCGTTCCCAGAAGTTCATCTTAATTCCGTACCTTGAATACATAGAAGGAACATAGGCACAAGGCATGTCTGTATTAAATAGATGTGTTGAGAATTGATTGACACCAGATACAGAAAATAGAATCGTACTGGCATTGAATACATATGATAGTCCAAGTGTACTATCAAAATTAAATTGATAGTAGATAATAGCATCAAATTTCTGGCGTGATTTCAAAAAGTTTCTTACTTTGTTATCTTTGAAGAATGCACTTGATAATTTACCCAATGCTCTGTAAACCTTCAGAACTGCCACGTCAATAGTAGTTGGCTTAATAACATTTTCTTCATAAATGCGATATAACTCAGTTTTATCTATTGCGATGTGTGTGTAGTTTTTTGGTGGATTTCTAAGTGCGTATGGACTTAACATTGTCACTTCATGACCATGTTGGGCTAAACCTTTGAGGAGTTCATTCCCAAGTATGGAGTGGCTTTTACTGGGTGATGGAAAGACAGCCATTATTTTATATCCATCCAGATGGTTAACAAACGAGATAAACATGTAGAATAATAAATATGTATTTATATTTAAAACGGACATTTTAATTTACAAAAACCCGTATCGACTTGTTTAAACCAGATTATTCTACTTTATATACTGTTAGATTGTTTACTTTTACAGTGGAATTCTTTTGAAACGTAAACTATCTTTTAAAAATAAAATGTTACAATAATAACCAATTTAAATTGTTTGCATTACAAGAATTTATTTATCTTGTCACCTATAGAACATTTTATGTGAATTTTGAAGAAATACCTGATAAAACTAACCATAAAGAAAAAGACAACAATTGCAAAAACGCAACCAATGCTACATTATAACACATTTTTTGATACCAAGTGAATTTATAGGCAGAAGAATTGAATAGTTTAACAATAGAATTGTTTAATATTAAGCAATATTCCTTATAAAGTCTCTACTCCTTAATGTTCTATCAACTACATCCTACATGCATACTGGTCGGCAAGGAATAAGCTGCCACGTGATTTATTTTAATCACAGATATAACAAAGTTGATATTTTGTACATATACAAAATTCTCGTTAATACCCACTGGGCCAGATAATTATAGATAACATCATCATAGTTGGCACTTAGTATCTTAGTAAATGCAAAGCAGGTATCTTAGATATCATGATTGTAGTATTTTGAGAATATTACACTGATATAAGTCATCTTAGTGGAGTTTACATTAAGGAAAATCTCGGAATAGTTTTCAGCTGGTTTTAATGATTTTACTATTTGGTAAGCAGTGAGGCGACATTATAATCAGACGTTGATAAGCTGTTAGGACAAAAATGTTCTAAAAGGCAGTGGAATTTACTAGAAAATTCAAAGACATTTAAAATATTAACCCTGAAAGTAAGATGCAGAAAGAGCAGAAGTATTTGAAGTTGAATGAATTTGAAATATTTTGATCATCTTCTAAAGATCGTATTTAAGGACCAAGGTGTAAAAAAAGTTGCTAGCAACGTAGTAAGCAATTTATGTATTTGCACTTTATAATAAAATATATTAACACGAAAATGTACATATTTTATTACTCTTCTTGTTAAATTTTTATTTTAAATATATTAAATTATTTACAAACTCATACTTTTTTGTTTTTTAAACTGTCTAGTAGACCACCAATTAACTAATTTCTAAAACAAACAATATAAACTCACAACAATAACAAGTATAATAACAACAGATACAATTACGACATCCAGCAAATAAATCTGATTAATTCTAACTGACTTAATTCTAAAGTAGGCACTTTTAAAATCTTAGAGCTTTTGTTGTTAATGGCATACTCATGGCATAAAATGTGGCTTGTATTAAATATATAGACAAAATCAAATTTGATTACCAGATCAAAGAACACCTTTTTTTATCTTCAAAAATACCTGCGATGTTCGTCTGGTAGACTTGTTGTGTTTATTCTAAATCTATTAAAATAGGTTGGATGTTATCAGATGGGTCTTTAACTGGAAAATATGTTTCCTAAGAAGTTAAAATGCAAGTATGACTACTTGGTAACGGAAATATTCCTAAAATATTGACGCTTTTTGTAATGGTGAAGCACAAACATATTGGTAAAAATACGGTGATTGATTTGTGTAAGATTTTTATCGTAGATATTCGCAATGCAAAGATTATTTATATTCGTATTTTTTGTAATTCTTGCATAATTTTATCTGATATTCTTTTATCTAAAAAATAGAAATATTTATTACACTTCTCATAACCAAGTAATTTGCACTTGTTTATCGGAGTGCTATCTTTATTTCTAAATTTACATATACTTATATACACATATACTTCAAACAACCTTATGCTTAATATTTTGTATCTGTCGTCTTTTTATCAAGGTCCTAAAACAGTATCTGCAAGTCCAGGTTATTAGAAAAGCTAATCCTGCGAGAATCACTACGGTTGTAATGGCAACATCTAGAAGGATGTATTTGTACAGGAGCATAGATGCAGCTGGCTGCGACTTGACACGCTTAGCACCCTTGGCTGCGTATTCAATCCAGTACACGGCCTTATCCATCGGATTCATCTCTTGTCGCTTGAAAAGCTCCGACTCGAGCTTAATCGCTTGTTTGTACTCCGAATTCGCGACCACATCGTGCATCGCAGCGCTGAGCTGCTTCTCGCTGAATTCCGCATCTAACCGGAAGACCACACCGAATCCCTTGGTCTCCATGATGCGGAGCGCCGAATTGTCATCGGCAGGCGCGTGCAATCCTAGCATGGGCACCGCGAAGTAGATCGCCTCCTCTATGCTGGACTTCCCGCCAGGCGTAATGAAGAGCTTCGTGTTCCTATGCGATAAGACGGCGCGTTGCGGAAGCCACGGGAAGAGACGGACGTTCGGCGGCAAGTTGGCCAGCTGCGTTTCATCGCATTGCACGAGCACATTGTGCGGAGATTTTGCGAAGCTGGCGAATAGCGTCTCGACGATATGTGCCGGGAAGTCGCTCAGCTTCCGATGGCTGCCGACGGTAAAAAGGATTATGCCATTCTTGAGATCGTCCAAGTACTTAAGTAGCTCTACAGTTAGCAGCTCGGGTTTCTGCAGGTGGAAGCCACCGATTTGAACTACGTTGGGTAGATACGGCCGCGGCGTCTCGAACAAATAATGGGAATTGACGAGATGCACATCGACAGCAGATATTAGCTCTTCCAGGGCCGGCGCATCGGGGAAGTAGAACTTTAAGAGCTTCCTCTGCATAGGCAGGTTAAAAAAGTGTTTGGTTAGAGCACAGAATAAGTTCATGTAGACATTAGCAACTCGTTGCGAGAATGACATCTCATCGGTGAAGCTGGTGAATACGTTGGGTACATACGAATAGGGATGTGGGTTTCCCGATAAATAATCTAATGCATGGGAACCCCCCGTAGGACTGAAAGAGACAGTTGTCGCATTTACGCGATGGCTTATTCCAAGCAGTGCTTCGGCGAACAGTTCTGACACAGCCACGTCGTATTTCTCGCCTGCGTCGAGGAACTCGCGGAGGTTTGCATCCTCTAGGAGTTCAGCGATCATATATTTCATTTCCGAATTGCTGAACACAATGTGCTCCCACATGCTCACGTTGAGGGACATGAGGGAGGCGGAGTATTTGCTCCGAATTTGCGTACAATCCACGAGAATGTGACGAAACTTTTTCGGCCCTAACGGCTGTTCGAACGTGCTGATCATAGTGACCTCGTGACCACGTGCAGCCAATTCGGTGAAGAGAGTGTTCCCCAATAGAGCATGTTGCCGGGAAGGATAGAGAAAAACTCCTAGAATCTTCGCACCAAACGTAACAGGAATTAAACTAAGCACTGAGAATAAAGTTAAATAATTAAGATGCTGCATTGTTAATAATACTGAATTTGGATGCAAATGAAGCGTGAAAATGTAAACTCTACTAAAGATAACACTGTTTGAGTAGACGATGAAGCAAGAGAAGTTATGATGAAATGTTAAATATTTTCAAGCATTTTAAATTGATTCCAATTTACTCAATGACCTTACATATCGAATATTTACTTAGTACAGTCTCCCACACAATGTGGGAAAAGAGAAGAGTCAATGTTTAAATTGACTTGATTCGTAACAAACAATAGCTTCGAATTAAAACCATCGAGGCGTATAATTTCACAGCTGCGTCTTTGAATACTTACGACATTATATCTTGTCTCCCTCTGCTCATTGTCTATGTCGGTTCGAGAAAGGTCCACTGTTTCATTATGTTAGGATTGTAGTTCCAAATTCTATTTCATTGCTGGTAATAAAATTATTCAGTTGTAAATCTCATTAAATTTTAGTAAATGAAAATGAGAGAAGAGTTGTTATGTCAATATAATTATCAGATCATTGTTGTTTAATTAGTAAAGCAGTGAAAATATTCCAAAAAAGATTACAATATATTAAATTAATGGATTCATTTGGTTTGATTCACAAGCTTAGTTTGGTTTTACTTTTGATGGCATTTGTGAGAAAATAGTCAAGCATTGAAGTGATTAGTTCTGAAGTGAGTTGACGAACATTTGATTCGACAGCATAGTGGAAATGTCGGTTTGATTACGGTTTATGTACCAACTTGGGACGCCTTCCTTCATGAATGCAAATGGAAGCATTGAGACGATTAAATCCTGCTTCCTGCTTGCTCATCGACTAAGCAAACATTCCAAGCAGGAATAAAACGCTCTCAACGAGAACAATACCAAAAGCAACCAGAACAACAATATATTAAAAACATCATTACTCTTTTAGATTTGTTTTTCTTTTATTTTTTCGACCGCTTTAAATTACAACCGCAATTGCTATTTTAATGCTGATGCGTGAGTTTCTCTTTCCGCGTGTCTGGCTCTGGTCTGGATGTTCAGAGTTGGTAGGCGCAACGAGCTGGATTATATCGAGTATAAAGCAATGAAGGGAGGGTGCATTACGGATGCTCCGCGGCGTGTTGCAATGCAAGTTGACGCGCGAAAGGTGAGAGGCGTGTTGTGCTACCGCCGCCGCAGTCGGGGAGTCCAGATGTCAGACGGTGGCGCAAACTGACAGCACGCGAGGCGCAGCGTCACTCAAAATGCAGTTTACGTTCACCGTCTGCCTCTATACAATATCAACCAGCAGACTATCCTAGAGGTAAAATACAACCAAGAAAAGACACGAAAAAGTTGCTAATCCTAATAAAGCTTCTTTTAATAAATACTCTATAAATAAGTTTAACTTTGAGTAAATGCTATTAATTGATTTTAGCTTAGAAAATTATTTACTTGGGTTTTTGGGATATTGCAGTGTACAAATTGCGTGTATCCTCTTCCGGTTTAGGAAACTAATAGAGTTTGCTTTGCCATCGAGGGAAATCGCGCGCGATGCATTCAGGAAACGCTAACCCTTAGCAGAAACCAATTTGTGACCTATCAAAATGATGCCAATCAAACAGCACGGAAGATAAGAGCACAAAAACGCAATAAGATAATGCTCCACCAACAGGAAACACTTGCCGATCCAAGAAAACCTTTATTTTCCTTCCTTGTAGACCCTTAAACCCTATCATTTTACCCTGTTCCATATTAATGAATAACCGTAGAAATCCGGAATCACTCTGCAATCATCCTGTCAACCATTGAACGATTGTTTAAACACCCCAAACACGAAACCGATTAAAGACCAAACCATGAATCATGTTCTGCAATACACATCATACTCTGAAGTTCAAACAGAAAAATTTGCATTTAAATCATTCGCACTTGATGCGTTCACAAATTTATGCGATAACTGTCAATATAAACAAGCGTTAATTCAATCAACCCTAAATGTTCAATTTATTATATGATTATGCTGGAAGAGCTTTTGTCTATGGTCGAATGCATGTCCGAAACTAATTTGCATCAAAATACTGTCCGTCGAAATTATTACAATGGACTTTGCTGATGTCCATGCCAAGTTTGCAATATTGTATTGTTTTAATTCATGCATGGTAATTGCGTAATTATATTACCGTCTGAATATGAAGCAAATGTTGTTTAAAAAAAATTATATTGTGATTGATATCATCGAACAATGCAAACTATAATTATCGTTCACGATTTGTAAAAGCGCAACGTGTTTGCATTGTTATCAGTTGTGATTAACGAAACTTGGAGAAAAAATAATAAGTACAGCAAAACGGTGCAAAGTGAGAAATTAAACGCGAAATGTTAATTAAATTGATAAAATCAAACATTGCTAATATCAATTTTTATAGTTAAATTCATTCAAGTGGATAACACAATAGATGACACAAATAACAATCTATAATATGATTTTCTTGGGAAATTTCATTCAAGGTAAAGAAATGCAATCATTCGTTAATTAATTTTTGCCCCTGTTTGCTATCAATGCAGAGTTGTGCGTAACTTAAGGTTGTGCCTGATCATTAATAAAATATCTTATTTAATGGAAATTCAAACAACGCCCGCACGGTGAATAATTGAAAGCAACGCGCACGCTGCCTCCAGAGCGTATTTAATTAGTGAATAATTAAGTATGAACGCTGAATAATTATTTATTAAAATTAAAGCTGCGTATTAAGGCGGTGAAACTACAGGTGCAAGTAACCGCTCCAAAAATATAACACCTTCAATTATTGAAAACTTGACAAAGCAAACAACATTTAGAATAATCCCAATTTAATTCTCTTCAGCTACGAAAAAAGCCAACACAAATAACAATTACTTCTAATGAAAAGCAAACATGCGTTGTGAATTGTGTTTGAATGTGTGTTTAATCACGACAAACACAAACAATTTAACACAATAACTGGCAAATGTTTGAAGTACATGAAAACTAATATTGTGTGAAACGTATTCTCTTTACGTTTTCTGGCCATATTCATGCAGAAATCTCGACTTTTTCCCCTTTTGCGCCCACGGCGGTTGTTTTTCCCGTGCGCGCAATTTGCGCAAATCCACGAAGATTTTCACATCATACCACGCCGGCTTACGCGAGCTTTGTTTTTGCGTGATCGCTGAAATTTTTAAGCATCTGATGCGGAGGGTCTGTGACTATAGTCTAGAGCAAATTATGTTTATACAAGTCGGGTATTGTTTAATAAAAGCGTGGTGCGAATGCGTCGCAATAAACTCTTTGCAGTGCGGCTAAAAATTTCATTTCGACGGGCTTCACATGCCAGGTTAAGCTGTAACATATTAGGCGAATAAAATGGTAGGTATATTAGAATGTACAAGTGAGTAGAAAGCTTAATTTGCTGTGAATAACTTTACAGAACGCAATATCAGTGAACATGTCACGTCATGTTTCAACCTTGACCACATGCAAATGTGATACCTTCACATTTAAATAGTTTAATAATAATTTATTTGCATTTTCAATTTTTCTACTAAAACATTGATAGAGCTAGTTGTCTCTTTCCATAAAGTCATTAGTTGTTTACTAAGATAATTCCTTCTAAATACAATAAATGATGTACATGAATAACTGCAAGATACAACCGCTAAGTACACATAAACACTGGTGTTAGTAAGCCGCGAAATGAGTCGACGACGGCACAGGAGGCGGCAGTAGTGGTCTTTAAGACGCGCGCCAGGAACCCATCACAAGACTCACCGAATTATATTTCCAGCCAGTGGAATTACTGAATAGCAACAGACGCTAATCAATTTTGCTTTATTCTCTTGATTCAGGATATCACGGGGAAGAAAGCGAAAAAAAGCAAAAATAAAATTTTCTTAGATTAAGTTGGGAATTAAAATTTTTGCTGCTTTATAATTGTCACGTTGATATCAATCAAAACAATAAAAGTCTCTTATTATTACAAAAGATTCCTATCAATACTCTGAGTTGACACATGGACTATTCTGGAACACAAGGAATACAAAAGCCTTTTGGGAATATTTTCCTCTCTGAGGAAAAAATGGTGTCTGTTCATGTTTAATTTAGCCTGCTTTAAGTGCTTCAAATGTAAAACTTATTTAAATGGAGCAGTGGCCAATTATACGCTTTAGATGTCATTAAAATGTGGAAAACAAAGATTTAAGATATATAATATCTATTTTTTAAAGTCAATGAAAGATTAGAAAATACTAACTGCCTCAATAATTCTTTGCTTTTCAATATCAAAAAAGTTAAATCTTTTTGATTCATTTTTTCTAACATTCTTTTTCTTTTTTCTCCCAGTAATTTAAAGATAAAAATTGTAATGGGTCCGAAATTAATGAAACTTAATCAGTCTGCTCCTAGAATTCAGCAAATGGCAAAGTTTGAATGTGATCGATGAAATCGTAGACCAAATTCAATTTTAATACTTTTGATATTGTAAAGTTTTAATGATGGTATGCAGATAAAATATTCAAATGCAAAAGCTTGTTCAAAATTTCCACCAACAAAAAGACAATCAAGAAGGGTTTGCAGCGTTTCCACTTGCAATGCAATTTAAGCGCTCTTTCTGCTAAATTATTGCAACCATATTGGTCAATTTCCAGTTTGCTTTGTCCAATAACGATAATGCTGTGATGTTGTTGATGCTTTGATGCTCTCGCCGTGGGTATAAAAGAAAAACGAGCGGATGCGCGGTCGGCAAATTCGCCGAAATGTCAAGCTTTCCGCTTTATAAATTCCAATGGTTGTGGCAGTCTTCTATTACTACCTCTTCGCTCGGAAAATATTTTATTATTAACCTTGTGGTCTTTGCAAAGGAGGCATCTTATCATCATTAACTCTGCTCGACAGACAAAAAAGAAACAGAAAGAAATAATAAGTTGGCTAGCGTAATGAAATTATTGTGTAATCTCTAGGATATTTAGACACAGTTGGAAGATCTTTATATAATAACTGGAATTGCTGTGGACGTGGTTTAATCAAATAAGAATTATTTTGTTGTGATAGCGCCGGTTTTGCAGAGATTTACTTGTGGTTCTTTGCATATATAGTCTTAGTCAAACAAACTTGTTAGTTGTAATGTCGCGTCGCTCAATACCACAACACTGATTGTTTTGATTCAAGTGCAGTTATGCGCAATGAGTGCATAGAATAAATAAAAAAAAATCTTCGGAAAAGATTAAAAATCAAATCTTAATTTACTTGCTTGCATTTTATTGCAATGATCTTTACACCTTAAGCTCGAAACACATTCAAATTTCTTTATAATTTTACTTCTAAAATAATGTAGTGTAAAGTTGGAATATAAATATTAACATTATAAGAGACACTCATTTTGTCAAGTCCCTAATTTAGCAACGACATGTCGTGTCTTCAAAAAGTTTCCCCAGTAAAGGCGCTTACTAAGAAATTCTATTATCGCACATTGCGCGTTTTGCTACTTTTGCCTTTCTTGCGTCTCCTGATCCCATGAGTTGCGGTGGATGGGAAAAAGTTGGAGGTGGTTGAAAATCTTTTAAAGCCCGCGCGTCCCTAAATGCGGCCAAAGTTTTCCGCCACATTCAGCGCGACTCGTGCGACAGTGCACAATACTGCGATAAGCAAAAGAGTTTCATGAACCGCAAATTAGTTCGTAGTTAATTTATGAAAACGCAATGATTCGGTACACTTGGTCGTTAATCAAGATGATAACAAGTCTTCACGCTTAAAAGGCGGTGAAAAAGTGTGCGTGCAGCAAAATTTTCGAGATTAAAATTTGCACCTAAATCAAAAGCATCAAATTAAAGACAAGGAAGAGAGAGAGAAGGAGTAGAACAAGTGATGCTATCAAGAAACAGAACAATATTTGCACAGATAAATAAAGTTCAATTAATTTTTTGCTATTTTCGGCTAATTTTTATATTGATTTCTTCCAAAAGAACTTCGTCATCAAACGGCGCGTATTCATACTGCTCATTTCATGTTCTTTCAGACTGCAATTTTAAAGCTTGGTTACTTCTTTGATGTTGACTTATGTTTTACTTTTATGCTTTCTATGTAGACTTATTGCTTCATGCAGTATTTTAAGTGGCATGATTTAGTGGTTCTGATTTCCAAAGCGTACACTATGCGCATCATAAGTATCCACCACCCAATATTTTTGAACTGCGAAAAACCCTTATTGACTTGTTTATAAACATGCTAGGTTAATGATATCTTTGGCTTGGTAGTCAGTGTTTATAATAAAAGAATATTGTTTTGTTGCATTACCTCTTGCTCCTGTCACTATAATGCACCATGTGCATTTCGTATCCATCGATAAATTATGTCTACCGATGGCAGCTGACTAAGCGGCTTAAGGACGTCTTGTCAATCTCCTTAGATGTCCGAAGCGGTTCAGTGTCGGAGTTCGAAAGTAATGATAAAGCTAAAAACGTTTTCCGGTTTAAGTTCAATCAATCATTGTATCTACTAATCATTAAACTGATCTTAGTCCTGCTTAACATTATCTCTTTCTGGAGGATTAATATTCTTGATGTTTGTTTGACTTTAAAACTCAAAGTACTCAAGATACAAAATCTTTGAAAAATATATCTTGGCATATTGTTGAGTATGGTTACAAAATGTGAATTAAACTTAATTGAATTAAACTCTTAGTAAATATTAATTTGTAGAACGTTTTCGATTTGCTGCCTTCTTCAGTATAATGTGTATTTAATATAGCTGAAGAAGGCAACAAGCCGAAAACGTTCCACAAATTAATATTTAGTAAGTGTTATAGTTAAGTTTAATCCACATACTGAAGATAGCTTAGTAATTCTAGTTTGAAGAGTAGTGTTTTTTAGTATTTTTTTTATATAAACAGGATTGTTATAGAAGATAATTCATATTGCAAATGAACAGAATTTGCAGGGTGCAGGTGTAAATAAACATAAGCGGATTATTATCAGATGTCAAGGATTATATTGGAAACAATATATTAAAGCAAAAGTCAGGAATACAAAGGTAAATATCAACAATAGCTCATATTACGATTAAATCACAGTGAACAGTTGTAGAATTACAATACAAATACAATAATAATTGCAGTAAACAATGTTGAAGTACATAATTTTATTCTAATTTTGTTAATTGACTTATAAATATCTGCGACTAACGATTTAATATGTTTTTTGATTAGAAATAAAGTATTCTTTGAAATATTTGAAAATTAGATCCATTCCAGAGCTTTATGGTAGACAACTTACAATACGCAATCTTGAGATAAGTGAAAAAATCGGCGTGTTTAGTGCGGTAACCTCTAGCTTTTTTAGTCCTCATTATTCAATTGATAATGCCATTAGCAATTATGGAGTGCAGCGATTTTAGTGAATTTCAAGTAAATTATATCTTCTCTACAATTAATCAATTCTTATAAGAAGAATTCTACCAAACATGCATCCATACCATGGAGATAACCTGCATCTTAACTATTGCAAAGAAATTTTTGCTTTAATCACATAAACAATTATTAATACTTTTATATAAAGTGTGAATCTTTTTTAGGAAGCTTTAAAGAACATGAGGAGAATAGATGACCTTATAGTAAACACATTAAATACAACAATTCAGACTGATTCCTTTCATAGTGACTCCAGTAAAGCATGCAAGGAACTCCACAATCAAATACAAGAAGGCAATACTATGAGGGAAAAGGCAATTAAGAACTGTATCACATTATCAGCTGAAAAAGTTAGGAAATACAGAGAACAAAAGGAAGCCAACAATAATGATGTACAAATTGGTAAGAATTTAAGAGCAGAACAAACCAAAGTAAGTATGCCATGTTGGTTGCAGTAAGGAATTTACTTTAATGGTTTAAATTCATCACTTCTTCTAGTTAAGAATGCTGCAAGTAGAACTAAGTGTTGAGGAATTAGTTAGACAACGGACATCAAAAGTTTTTAGTGAAAGATGCAGAAAGTTCCTTTAGGAATAAAAACATCAGCTTATATGCTCAACAGTAGTCATCACTTTTTATATATTTTTACTGCAATAGTGTAATGTTAGTATGGATTAAAATATATTGGCATTTATATACATCAAATTGATGCACCTAATTCATCACTTAATTGGGTGTAATTGTGCATTTTGAACATTTGATGATTACTTGGTTGATTCTTCCTTGTGGGATTGATGCCATGCAAGGTTTTCTTTCTGCACTGATTCTCCTCTCTCATGAGCTTTTTTACCACTGATTGACATTACTAAACAACCAACCAGAGTTAAAGCCATCATTGCATTTGCTACTCTGATCCTCATTTTGTTCCTAGCTTTGTCCACAACTTCTGCACTGCAAACCAACATTAATTATTCAATATTTATGTGATCGAGTGGCACAACTGAAACTTACACAACCCTATCAGGAATTTCATCAACATTCTTGTACTTTCCTGTCCACACAAGAAACTTCTTTTCCAAGTTGTTTACTTTATGTAGATTAGATCCTAAATTATGGGAGCTGTTTAAGAGCTTACTAGTTTGAGAGAATGATCTTACAGGTCTGAGGCTTGCTAAGTGTCTTAACGACTGTGTTAGACGAAACATGATTACCTGGAAAATACGGTACAATTATTGCTTAGTTATTTTTATTGATGCTATATTAGTAACGACTAACGCTAGTTTCATTAAATGGATTAATTGTTTGGCAGGAGATTGACGTCTTCACTTTGTTGCAGAAAACTTAACCTCAGAATTATAAATCTCAAACACTTACATAATAAAAAAAAATTTCTTAAAACTTGATATTTGATTAGCGAATTTAAAAATTTTAATTTATTGGAGAACGATTATAGAAATGAATTGTAATATTTTATGTTCATATAATACTTGCAATTGCAATAAAAGCATTTAAAACTAGATATACTTACCTAGCCACAAATTTTCTATTTGTGGATAGAAACTATCAATTATTTACAGTTTATATGGCTATGTAAATCACGCTAATTAGACTTTGTGACGGTATCATTCAATAACAACTGAATATCACTTAAATAATCTTTATTGCTTTAGAAAACATAACTTTAAATCACACCTAAATATTTATTCTTTACAATATTGCCAAGAAATGGAAAATTTGCGAAAATTTTACCCTTTTAGGTTTATTCGCATCTTGTAACTTCAATTATATATAAATTGAATTTTTAAACATAATATCTGGAAGCAATAGTTTTCTAAAACTTAAACTTTAAAAAAATATGGTCGGAGGTATCCAGTTTTTGTGGTCACAACGGTCATTGAAGTCACCAAACTCAAATTAGAAGTTTTCGCGATAGATTTACTGCAAACGAAGAATTTTAAATCAGTTGAATCTATTGTAGTGATTTAAAAACAAGTTTTTATGATGCGAAAAATTTGTTTTTGTAATATATTGATGTTCTAAATTGTGAATATTGCTCTTTGTTCGATTACATAAATGTTCTCAAAGAACATTAAGATAAGGCTGCGACAATATTAGACATTATTAAGATATAATCAAATTTTAGACGCCAGTGCTACAACTTAATTTGCGCAGACTGTTTATATATTAATTGTAAATTGACACTTGCGACTTATATTCTAATTTGTTTTGCAATTATGATAATAATGGCTCTTGTATTATATCTCTTCATTAAACATTGATAATTTTCATTATAAAGAGGATATTCTTTCTAATATAAATCAATTCTTCGTGAAATTTTCACGAAATAGTTTTTGTTTTTTCATATTTCTCGAGCAAAACCATAAAACTTTTAAATACAGTTCAGATTTTAACAGATCTGCACTTCAAAATGCAGTGGCTCCATTTGAGCACAATCTGCCTGGCAATCACTCGTAAGTAGTTTAGTAAAGTTTAGTAATAACTTTCAATGTAAGATAACACAATAGTAGATCAGTCTAATCTGTATTTAGTTGATATTGGTTTAATTAAGTATTTTTTATCAAATCATAAATTCTTAATTATACATAATTTTTTAACTAAACGATATTTGAACACTTAAGATGTTTATCATACACTTAAAAGCTCATTAAATGAGCCAAATGCCTCAAATAGTATTCACCATGAATCCATTAAACATAGTTTGTCTACTTCTGGTTTTAGCTATTGGTAGTATTTAGTACTTGGTATAAACTTATGTTAACATTTGATTCAATAATTTTGCAGTAATTCACGCTTCTCCCATTAATATACGTTGTGAAAAGTATGAAGAACATAAATGTGCCACATCAGAAAACTCATGTTTGGGTCTTCAAAAAATTGGAGACGGAAAGAATTGTGTGCCTGGATGTTATTGTTTAGAAGGAAAATTGCGTTACGATGGAGCTTGTATTGAGCCAGATGAGTGTCCCCAGAAGGAAGGTAATATTTGCATGTTTCATAAAAAATAAATCAGCGAAATAATATTGTTTTCGGTACATTATAGAAAATTACCATAAATGCTCTTGCCATTGCCAAGAGAGTTTTCCTGGTAATTATACTGCCAATAGCCAGACTAGTACATGTCAACATGCCTTACATTGTGATATAAACAGTATATCAATAAATGTCGACAAGAACTTTGGGATTCATTCTGCATCTCAACATGGATCCTCCAGCAATCACTCGGAAAATTATGATAGCCATTCTGCTTATGAACAAGAAACTTCTGTTCAACACAGCCAGGCTTCAGAAATCCATACTGCATCTGAGCATGAATCATCAGCCCACCACGTGCAAACTTCCGAGAACCACTCTGCCTATGAACAAGAAACTTCTGGTCAACACAGCCAGGCTTCAGAAATCCATACTGCATCTGGGCATGAATCATCAGCCCACCACGTGCAAACTTCCGAGAACCACTCTGCCTATGAACAAGAAACTTCTGGTCAACACAGCCAGGCTTCAGAAATCCATACTGCATCTGGGCA